>DWQW01004081.1:0-20764 GCA_018249695.1 Heliconius erato demophoon | reverse complement strand
GGCATATTCAAATTGGTCGTCGCCGGATGAGGTCGAATACCAACGTGTCGGGCGTCGGGACCCGGCGGAGATCCGTGGAACCGTGCATGCAACAGGCGTAGCCCGATCATTTTTTATTATTTAATAATTTATGTATTTTACAATGACTTTATATTTGGTTAATCTTTGGGGACTAATACTGATGCCTGGTTTTTTTAGGTTCACGCTGCCCGCAACCTGGAAACCTAGTGTTAAGACACTATGACACTTCGTTTTTCAACTTTCCATCGATTTCTGAACTGTAAAACTGATGTCCCATAAAACATTCTTTACCTAGAAATACAGAAATATTGGCAGCTACATGCTTTTTTCGGCATAGCAGGATACTCAATAAGAACCTAGTGTTAAGATATTCTATTGGCAGAACACGACGCCGTGCTTTACGCAGAGGTTAAGTATTAACACATACATTTGAAAATGATTTCTTAATGGAATTTACCGCTCAAACCGACTTGTTACTACTACTAAACAAGACAAAGTGCGGTGTTAAGTTCCGCCACTTGTCTCTAAAATTGTTCAGAATGTCATTGAATTAAAATAAAAAAAAAACCCCCATGTGCATTTTGCATACAGAACCTCCACAATGTTTCATCAAAATTTTTTCTTTGCAACAAACATTTTAACGATTATAAAGTGCAATAAGAGTAAAATATTGAAATATGGCCGCTGTGGGTATACTCGTATGTATTTAAATACATTGATAATTAAAATATTTTGTAGCGAAGTGAACTTCTTTTTTGGATTTTATACAACAGTTTAGTAACGTCGTCGTAGCTCGCTTAGATTATGTCTGTACATAATAGTTGTAGGTTCAATTCTTACTAAGGGGATATTCATTATATTTAATTTATTTTTCCTCTCTTTTAAGAGGAAACAGAGTGCGGATAGCTTAATGTCCTAACATAATAGTCATAACGTTTACCTCTCTATGTGAAAGAAATGTGTTTTACTCATGTTTCAATACTTATTTTAACATATAGGAAAATACGAAGAAATTAAAAAAAAAAATTTTTGCGTATGATGCAACAAGCCGTCTAACTGCACGCAACGATGTTGATAAGATAATTTATTTAAAAAAAAATAGTTTCACGCCTTCCCTTAAAACTCTGGATTATATTTCTAAAACGCCCATGTTAGTAATACTAAGTAAAGTGCTTTATCCTATGACACATTTAAGGTCTTTCTCAAAAAATACTTTATTTGAATATAAAACCGCGTAATAATAATTAAATTTCTACATAGATTTTATGTATAGTCTATGTGAGAATGTGTTGGCGCATAGCATCAGCTGACTTCATACATAATGTATGAGACACCCGGATGTCTGATAGTCTAAGAGCCAGCGTACCTCATGTCGTTTAAATTGATTCAATGTTTATATCATTTAGCTGTAGCCATAAGTAAACGCAACCTACTCTTTAGACACTTTAATTCTTACTTGCCGTGCAACATTCTAGACATTGCCTGTTGGGTGGCAGGACTCTCCAATTCATTCAAATATTCAATTCATTCCCCCTAGTTGAAATCGAACCCACAACCGTCGACGTCCACGATGGCCTCTGCTCTAGTTCACGACATGACATTCTACACAATTTTTTTTTACGTAATTTTTTTTCAGATTTTTCATTTATCGTATCATCGAATGAAGCTGTATTAAATTTAAACAGAACACTCTTGGTGTAATTAATCTATTACTTCTTCTACCTATGCAATGAGACCTAGTAGAGACCACATTATTATATGTATACAGTTCTCCACTTTCTGCCCGATTCCGAGGCACTGAACGTTGAGTGGCAGTATTCAACGCTTCACATTGTAAAGTAAAGTGTAGTTCCTCAACAGTGGCTCTCAGACTACAATCTCTATAACCGTTGGTCATGATGTCATAGACGCCTCTCGTGTAACGGACGCGAAATAGCCTTCGAGACGTTACACAGTTAAATAGTATTGAGCAATATCGAACTAGCGACCCACCTCTGTTCTTGCAGGCCTCTCGCTTTGAAACAAGGATTTTTTATGGGTTTTACGTAATCCTAGATAGACTAAAAACTCACTTAGAATGCATAATGTCTCCCGTGTCGTACATAATCCGTTATTTTCAGTTGATCAAAGTCGTTGTTTAAAGCTAGTATATATTAATAGGTAACGACATAATTTTTTATCATATATTTTTTATAAAACAACTTAAAATATGACATGTTCGTAATGTAATAATATTTTGTGAATTCGAATCGACAACTATTGTGTAGAGTGATGTATATACCAAATTCAATACTTATAACTGTTTAAGGCCATCTTGGACCAATGTTATAATGTCTAAATTTAAACGAGATGGTTATGGGTTCGATTCCCACGCAGAGAAATGAATTATTCTTACTTATTTAGAAAAAAAAAATAAACGTTTTCTAAATAAGTATTTTTCTTCCCTAAGTGTGGAATAACACTTTAAAAAATGTTTAAAAATATTTGAATTATTCTTATTTTTTCGCTCCACAATATTTGTAAGACCAAGTACGTCGTCGTTGAGTTCCGCCACTAAATACGCGAATATCTCAAATACTTTGGCGTAAAGTGGGGAACAGAATGTCTAAGCACTAGGTTCCCTGCTATACTCGTGATACAGCGCGAAGCTAAAAGAAACATGACGGTGTATATATTATATGATTAATTTTTATACAGTGTATTGTACTTTGAACTATTCTGACTAATTCACGTCCGAAGTAAGGTTGCTGTGACATTTCAATGTGACCTCCACATCTCGTCATTAGCTCGGCAATACTATCGACTGCCTGCTGTTTTGCTTATAAAAATAAAAAAAATACTTGATTTGTTAAATTTTATTTTTTTAGTCAAGTACAACAAGGGTCACGTCACCCAATAGTTTACTTTAGATTGTACTGACATGAACGGCGTATGAAAACTTTCCAAGATTTTCAAAAAGTATTTTTTTAAGACAGAATGACAATATTAAAAAAATATTGATAATTTTCTAGAAATTGTGATTTCTTTATGTTTTTAGGGTTCCGTACGTTTTAAGGAAAAAAGGAAACTCTTATAAGATCACTTTGTTGACCGTCTATCTGTCTGTTTGTCTTGTCTATCAAGAGCTTAGGAACGCTTGGAGATATAGAGATAAAAAATATATATCTACATTTGCTCAAAAAACAGATAAAGCCGTTTATATTACAAAAAACGCGTATTTCGACTCTATAAAGGGAATCAAAATTAGCATCTACATGTAGTACTAGTTCCGAAAACTATACATTTGTTGTTAAATCCTAAAAAATAATAGCCTTAAAGGGGGGCAAAATTTGAAATTAAAGCTGCTAGGTCAAGTGAGGTTTCATGTGTGAGAGCTCTGGTTACAAGCTAAGCCAAGCCTGAATTTCAGAAAAAGCTCAAGACCTCCAATTTTTTACGGAACGCTCGGTGGGCGAGTTCAACTCACGCTTTACGATGTGAGTGAGGGTTAGCTAGCGAAGCAAGCAAGAAAGACACTTTCATTCCCCACCTTTCGCCGAATTTTGGCATTACGTGTTGAGTGGCTGAACTTAACGCCGCGCTTTGCCCCGTTACCATAGGGAGGGAAATGAAAATATTAAGTATTTCGTTTCCTCGAGTGGAAATCAAACCCGCAACCTGTCACGTTTACAGTACACGCTTGTACTCCTGCGCCACGACATAGTTCTAGAATAATATACAATCAGACAAAACTAAACTGTGATTGTTTCTAATAAAACAAATATTTGAATAAAATCGTATAAACTCAAGTCTAGATTATGCCACTTTGCACATGTAGCGTCATATCTGCTTACCTATAAATGTTAAAATTTGAATTTTCAACCAAAAAAAGTGGCCAAGTGCGAGGTGACCTCGATCATGAAGGGTTCTGTAATAGTAAGCATAAATTTCGCAACAAAAAAAAATTAGTTTTTTTATAATCTATACTGATATAATAAAGCGGAAGAGTTTGTATGTTTATTTGTTTGTTTGTTTATACGCAAATACCTCTGAATCTACTGGTCCAATTGATTATTTTTTCACCGATTTTGTCCTCGCAAGACGCCACGTAAAGCTTCCACTACTCCAAATTATGAAAAATGGATGTATAAACTATATAATAAATCTTATGTCAAATGCAGCATAATAAAAGAATAATTCTTTGTGGTGGTGGTATGCAGGTGAAGAGCAGAGTGGGACGCTAGTGTTTGTATAAATAACGACTTTAGTTGCAAACTAACTTCGTCATTTATATTTTTTTGAAAAAGTGATAAATCTCAAAATACATGTGTTTTCCATACAAAGGTGACATTGGTGAAATAAGGAACATCAAAGAATTTCACCTCATGTGGGGAATCTACTGTTAAGACAATCCGTTTCTCCATTTTAGTTTCCTTTTTGAGGCACTGCGAGCTTAACGCGAGTTGTCTTGTTACCAGAACAATTAACACACACTATCTAATAAAAGCTAAGATCAAGATGTAACTATGTAATAAAATATAAGGATCTGGATTACGTTGTGACGTAACGCGACAGTTGTGGTTTCATATCCCGCTCTACGATTTTTTTTTCAGTTTCATTTTCTCACTTTGGTAAGTAGGCAAAGCGCGGTGTTGATTTCCACCATACTACTTCGAGAATTTGGCGATGAGAAAGGAGCGTTTTAATATTAGGTTCCCTCTACCTACCCTGCTATATGCGGGATACAACGTGAAGCTAAATAAATATATGGGTTCCGTTTTTTTGATTAAGCTACGTAACCCTAGAAAGACGGGAGTGAAGCATTATTTGTACGGAGTGACCTCAGCTATGCGGTGACGTCACGTATACCTGTCCGTTCTTAGAAAGGTTCTCACCTTCGCTTTAGAACCTACTTAATAGAATTGCCAAGAATGGATTTTGTATTAAGTTTAATATTTTTGATTAGCTTCACGCTGTATCCCGCATATAGCAGGGTAGGTAAATAAATATTAAGACATTTCGTTGTCCACGCCTTGCCAGTTTTCCAGACATTATATGTTGAGAGGCGGTAAGTCCAAAACACAACACCACGCTATATCTTGTTACCAGAACAAGGACATTAAAGTAATTCTTTTCCCCTAGCGGAATTTGAATTGGAAGTCATGATTTCAGCACACTCTGCCGATCTCTGACGGTCGTTACTAAGTGACACGCTCGAAACTACTAAACTTAGAAAATTGAAATTTGGCATGGTGGGAGCAATGAGAGGATAGATCCCAAAATTCCTACGGGACTAAAGGGATATCTCATTTACGTGTTAAAGTCCACGCAAGCAACGTTGCGGGCGTTGCTTGTTATCTGACTATATTGTAGCGTATATACGAGTATGCTGATGTTGATGCGATTTCATAAGTTTTTTTTCTTCCACGCTTTTAAAATCCTTCAGTTGACCTCACTCTTATAAATATTTAAGGCAATAACTATTAATCAATAAAAGTTATACTAAAACAGGTTTATTTATACGAATAAAGTTAGTTACATCATTTAAATATGTAGGTTTTTAATAAGGAGGTGTATGACATTGAGTTTGAGAGTTATTATACTATATTGATTTGATTTAATTATTTTTGTAGATAATTTACATTAATCTATGTTTCAAGTTCTTTGGTAACTCTTGTACGGAAAAACGTTGTTGTAGTTACAAAACGAAAAAAATTTGTGTTTTGTAACGCTGAATCCAGTACACAGCAGCGTAGACAGAGGGAACCTAGTCTTAAGACACTCCCTTCCCCAATTTCCGCCGAGTTCTGGAAGCATACCATGTTGAGTGGCGGCACTAAACGCCGCGGTTTGCCTCGACACCAGAGCGTATAAATGAAATTATACATTTAAATAAATATTTAATTTTCTCGAGTGGGGATTAAATCCACAACCAGTAGCGCTTAACAGTCACACACTTGTGCCACTGCGCCACGACTGGCCTCAATATATTTAAATATATTTCTTTAATAATTTTTATCTGCCTCACGATGTATCTGCTTCACGATATCTGGTTAAGACACTTCGTTCCCATTACGACATTTCCGTTCACCACTTTCTTCACTCAATGCCTTGAGAATTCGGGGGCAACGTATAGTGGGGGAACTCAACGCCGCGCTTTGCCTCGTTATCAGAGCGACGAAAATAGAATGAATAGAACGATTTTTGGAAGTTTATCATTTTGTTTCGTATATCAATATAAAATATTTTGTAAATTGCTCAAAAATATAGTTAAAAAAACATGATAAAAAACATAACGTCTGTATGTTTCTAACTTATTTGGAAAGAGATACTATGTTATTGCAATAAGTGATATGTATTACTAATAAAAAATACCTACCTTGCCTTCAAGCAACTGCCCCCGATTGAGTGATTGTTTTTTTTTCCTTATTTCTCGACTTAGCTTTATTGCTGGGATGGTCTTGACAGCGTCACCGGGCGGGGAGGAGCGAGAGTAGCTCACCCCACCGTAAGTACAAATACGAGTTTTAATGGACGCTCGTGAAAAGTTGGCGTTTGCAGGATCGCAGTTCGCAGAATGCTCTGGGTACACTAATCAGGAGGGATTTCGACGGTTGGGCCCCGTCGACGTGCCGTGAGATAGGACTGGCCTCGCCGCTTCTTACGGCGGGCAGGACTCCGACTTACACAATTCCTCTGCTTTTATAGTCTTTTTCACCTACATCTGCTCTCTTTTACACGAGTTCGCTAACAATATTGTCTTTAAAATTATTAATTTATTAAAGCAAGAAAGTAAACAAAGTAAGTAAATAAAGAATAGTTCAAGCGGATGAAGTCGTGAGCGAGTCGCTAGTATTTTATGAAATTCTTTACTTCTAAGTGACTCATAGACAAAATTACTTGAATACCCCTGTTTATATAGGTATGTCCCTTACCTAGGGAGTGTAGGGGACCGCTGGGATACGAAACTTCAATTTTTTTTTCTGAAACTAAATACTAAGAAGTATTCAGTTTCAGAAAAAAATATTTCTTAAAGTCCACGCAAATCGACGACTAGTACTTAAATAACAAATTGGTAATTCATCTCCTAATTATGAATATGCACTTATGCACTTATATTTTATTTAAATTAATTTTACTACATACCGAAAACTATTGTTTTTTATTTATAGTTGGTGATATAAAAGTAATAATTATTATTATTTAAAATAATATTATCAATTAATTCATCATAAAAAGTTATCGCACATTCATTTTAAATTAACATATTTGTTATTTTCAACAATAATTGATTTATTCCACATTATTAATATTTAGCGCCATCTACTCTAATTTTATATAACATTAAATACACTGCCACCTAGTGTCCAATAGCGAAACTTTAAAAAAGAGTAAATTGTACTACTAAGTAGTAACGTTTTTGAAACAAAAGATGGCGCCACAACTTTCGCAATGGCCGGACTGCGCATGTCAGAGATACATGTCATTCACATCATTTTATTTTGTGTAATACTAAAATCGGGCTGCAGTTTTGTGTAAAATATTCGGAGGCGGTACGGTGATGAGCGTCCCGTCAGACCTTTGTGTTCCAATAATAGATTATAAGTGATCAAATAAATAGTTTTAATATCCTAAAATATAATATAATAGAGAATAACAAATTTCCAATATATATTTCCTTGAATTTTCAACAATTTTCGCGTTACACGGGAGGTTGTAGTATTGTCCGCTGGGTTTCAACTAATTTGAAGTGTTTCTCACTAAGTAGTGTCCAGTGTTCAATTTTCTATTTCGGACCGCGTTAAGGGCTAAATTTACTTTGGGACTGATGAGATACTCCCGAAGGAACACGTAGAAAATTGCGTAAGTACATTGTATTATATTTTACTATTACAAATTATTAATAACTTTCTTCTGTAACTTACTTTTACTTCGCAGTTAACCTTGTATCTATAGCTTTTTATTTAGTTTTTTTTTATTTACCTTGTTTTCATGATTAACTTCTTGTGAAAGAATTTTCTAGTAAAAAAAAAGTAGGCGCCAATTTAATTATCTATATCGTAAAATCCATAAAGAACAAATAGAATATATACAAAAGTATATTGTCAATATTTCTCTTATAAATTACCTATAAAATGCTATAATTTCGAAATTAAAATTATACAGGAAAATGTTAAATAAAAATCTATTTTTCAACAATGGTAATACACAAACTTGTAATTTACTTGTTGCCAAAATATACTAAATCTTGCTCAAAATACCACAAATTACTACTAAACTACTAAATACTTATGTTGTTATTTATGAATAATTATTCATTTAAAAACTAGCACAAAAAGAGCATTCAATTATCCTAAGAAAAACAAATTGCTTTGTTTAATAACAATATTGTTATTAAAATACAATAAAGTAATAAGGCTTATAAAATAATAAAACTGAAGCGAGGTTAATGCTCTTCAGATAAAGCTCTACCCGTCGGAGGGCATGTATGTGAGGTAAATGACAGAGGATGACTCAATAGAGGTTGCAAAGCATAGAGTTTGGTGTTCCATTTTCTGTGGCTACCCAGCTAGTTATAAAGCGTGCAATATTCCAGCATATTTTGATTAATGGTTCAATCAATTACATATATAGTTTGAGGCCAGTTGTGGTGCAGCGGCACAAAGTGTGACTGTAAAACCTACTGGTTGTGAGTTGGATCCCCACTCGAGGAGATGAAATATTTACTTAAATTTCCATTTCTTTGCTCCGGTGTCATGGTTAAGCGCGGCATTGAGTTCTGCCACTCAACATGCAATGCCTCCAGAATTCGGCAGGAAGTGAGGAACGGAGTGTCTTAACACTAGGTCCCCTCTGCCTACCCTGCTGTGTGTGGGATACAGCGTGAAGCTGATTTTTTATTAATTGCACATGATCTGACTGTAAACAATGGTTGTGAGTTTAATTACAACTTTAGGAAAACTATTTAATTTTATTATCTCACATAACAAGACCAAGTGAGGCATTAAGTTTCATCACTTAACGCTCAGTGTATCGGTAATTGTGCAGTGCATAAAAAATAGAGTGTTTTAACACCGAGCTCCCTCTGTCTACCTGGCTATATGTGGGATACAAAGTGAACCCAAAAAAATCAGACTTAATATTGGTATATATTAATTTCTGGTTTTATGCAGACAAAGTAACAAGACTTAGCTATATATTCATAATATATGTAAGTTGTTTGGATGTTATATCATATCATAATTATATACAATTATTGTGGTGCTATACTTCATTTATATATCAAACTATAATTAAGGCTAAGAGCAAAAGAGGTCTAAGTATACTTTTATTGAGAAAAAAATATTAGAAATAAAATGATGGACGAGACAACCGTAATTAAAGAAATTAATAATATAAAAAAAAATACTGTAAAATAATATGTGACCTTGGAGAATATCTATTCCTAAAGATATATTGACTTAGTCGATTTTGACTAAACTAGGCAGCACTTGTTCTGTAGATTTCTTTCCATATTAATGAAACTCGGATGAATGTGAACACATCGCTATTTGCTAATTTCCCCTAATATTCTCATTCGTCATATGTGCCGTCGGGGCACAGTAGTGTAAGCATCTGTCTAGATCTCTAGTTATTCTATATGCAGGTGGACTTGGGCCCAAACCCCTAAATCCAACAAATGATTTTTTTTAAATACTTTAGGGTTAGGCCTTTTTACTCGCTGCCACTATCAATTTCTCACATAGCGTTCTAACTTGTTAATTGCCAAAGTATTTTCCTCGATCGCGGAGTTTTCCCTCTTTGTAAATAAATTCCAGTGTGGTTTTTAATACGATAAAATCAATCGTTGTCATCTAACTGATATGTAATACATTTTTTTAGCTTCACGCTGTATCCTGCGTGTAGCAGGGAACCTAGTGTTATGACACTCCGCCCTCCAGTTTTTTAAACATTGTATTTTTGATTGGACGAACTCAACGCCGCACTTTATCTTTGTGCCAAAACAAAGAAACGAAAGTAATGCGTTCACCTGAGTGAAATTAAGAATGGAGAAGAGAGTGAATTATCGATTTTTCCCAAATATTAATTACTAATTTTGATTTATCCCAAATACCGTACATTACATTGTTAGTAGTAAAATATTCCCACACACTCACACTAAAATATTCCCACTTGTGGAGATGAGTTTTATTTTCATTTTCTAACTATGATAACAAAATAAAACTTGGCTTTCAGTTCTGTCACTCAAGACGTGATATTTCGAAAATTGAGTGTCTGAACACTAAATTCCCTTTGTCTACCCTAATGAGGATACATTGTGAAGCTAAAAAAACACCAACATTATGTCATACAAAAATAATCTCTCCTACTGTGTAAATGTCACAAAAGAAATTAAGAAAGAGACTTATATTTACACAAATATTTCTACTTCGGAAATTCGGACCAGCACCCACCGTTCACTGTCATTGCAAACACCTGTTAAATCAAAAGCGTAACAATGTTAGGTACGCCCAACGAATATATCACTCGAGTTATTATATTTTAATAGGTTATTTTACTCATAAGAATTACGTTGCATTCAATAGGTACTGGGTATTGCGGTGTCACTTTAATGATATACGAGTCACGCCTAGACCGGATTGTACGTTTTATTTATTGTTAGCACGCTAGCGCTTTATCTAGTTATCTATTAATCAATCAATGTAAGAAAATCTTAAAATATTTTCTTGCCTAGTTCTTGTCATGTACTCCAAGTTATATATTGCAAGCATAGGTTCAAGAAGAAGACCCCTATCAAACAGCCGCGTAGTGCTTCCCCTCCACACCCTCTTCCCTCTGTATCCAGTGTCGTTGTAAAAGCCAGTAACGCTAAACGCTAACATAATACAACATTGTCATAGCTTGGACCTGTTACAAAGCGCTGCGTTAATCTCCGCCACTGAATACGCCACGTCGTAGTTGAGCGACAATCGGTTGATGGGAAAGTGGGGAACGGAGTGTCTTAACACTCGGTTCCTTGTGCCTGCCCTGTTAGAAGCGAGATTACATCGTGAAGCTGAAAAATATAACCTGATAAGGGGATTGTGGCGCAAAAGTACAGCTGAATACAGTTTTCATTTCCTCGAGACAAAAAGTCTCAAAGTGTGAAAAATACTGATTTTCTTTGGTAAAAAGACAAAGCGTAGCGTTGAGATCTCAGATCTCAAAACGAAATGTCTCGAAATTTTGACGATGCGTAGGGAACTGAGTGTCTTAACACTGTTTCCCCTGCTTACCCCGCTATATACGGGATACAGCGCAAAGCAGAAAAAAAAATATGATAAACTTTACAATCATTAAAACATTCAATTAGTTTGCTTAATAATATTTTTATTAATTATTTAAAGTTTTCACTAACTATCCGTCCTAATAAACCGCATACCCAAATACGTCAGAATTTGCAATAAATCACATTGACCATTAGATGGGAGATTAGCCATGACATAACCTTTGCCGGTGTGGTATAGGTGAAGGTCGTGACTCACTGCAGTTGATTCAGTACCGCCGCACCACCACCACCACCACCAACACCACCAACACCACCACCACCACCACCACCACCTATGATATCGTTCCCGATACGTAGGTATACTATGTTTTATCAAGATTACGGCCTAGGAAAGGATTAGTTTTTATGTATAAGGCTGTTTATTTGTCATTGATAGTTTCTCTTTTTAATAGTTTCACGCCGTATATAATGGTTAGCAGTGATTTTAGTGTTAAGTTACCCCATTCTCCACTTTCCGTCCAATTTTCAGAGACTTTTAAGTGTTGAGTCTAAATCACTGTCGCATTTTGTCTTGTTATTAGTGCTAAAAAAAATTAAATTATTCACCTTCCGGAATGGAAACCCACAGCCGGGACGTTTTTAGGCAGACGCTGTGCCGCTGCCCTAGCCTAATAGAAAATGTTGAAGTGGTTTATTACGATTAACAAAAATATTTTTTCTGATTTAATTATATATTTTATTGTTTTTTATTAAGCACGTATAATTATTTTTATCTGTAGGTAACTGGATAAATGAATGTGCTACCGTCATTTAGTACCAAAATTTCGCAACTGCGCTATAATGGATACAGATATTCAAAAATATATAAACGCTGTCTAATTTGCATAATTTATTCCAGCTGCGTTTAAAACTCGCTCTCTCATATAAACATATAAACAGTAGTAAGATTTATAGCTTGAAGTCTGTCTTTTTTTAGCTTTACGCTGTATCCCGCAAATAGCAGGATAGTGCCGACGAAATGTAGGGTAGGGTAGACACTTTGTCCCCACACACCGCTCAATATTTCGAGACATTACATGTTGAGTGGCGGAACTCAACGCAGCAGTGCATGAAAATAACTCATTCCCAAAAGTAGGAGTTGAACCCACTACTGTCGCGTTCGCAGTCACACCACTTATGCCACTGCGCCCCGATTCGTCAGCATCTACTTCATGACGTCCGTCTGTCGCTATATATAGTACGTTGTGATTCCTGTAATGTTTTGAATATTTTACCGACTTAAAAAAGGACATTATCTGTTTGATATGTATGTGATTTTGTTGGTATTGGATAATATATGAGTATGATGATTTACTTAGACTACCAAGAACGTGTAACTAAATTTTGTAAGTGTATGTATGTCTGTATATCTGTCTACAAACTCGAAAACTAAAATCGCGCTATCGTGATTATAAATAATGGCCACGCAAATTAATAATACATAACCGTTGTTTAATTTACTTAGGTAATTCAAGCAGTGTATCATACAAACTCTCCCATACAAATATATATAAATAACGATTGGGCGGTGTGTAAGGGAATAGTGTCTTAACACTATGTTCTCTGTACCCACCCTGCTATATACGGGACACAGCGTGAAGCTGAACCGTCCGTCTTTTGGCTTTGTTGTTATATATATACCATTAAAAAGGTAAAATTGTACTGCTTCCTGAAACATTTTGAATATCTTTACCGTCAAACGCAGTTTTCTTTTTTCGGAGCTTTTTATTTAGGTATTACGCTTTTTTTCGCAGATTATGTATTTGGAAGAGGGAATACAGTGTTAAGCTCCACCTCAATTCGAGTAATTGTGGATGTTATGTGACAGAAATAAACGCCTTTCCTCTTTCCGGAATAGAGAACCGAAAATCATTTATTCCTTCCAATGAAAATCGAACTCACAACCCATCATTGTATTATAGATCGATAGCTTAATAATTTATTACACAAAAAACATCTAGGAAACCACTTTAAACTCTAGTTAAAACTCTCCGTTCCCCACTTACCTTCATATTTTCGAGACATTGCAGTGCGTTCTTGACATTGCAATTAACGAATTGCGAAACTTAACGCCGTGAGAGCACTTTGCCTGTGAGAGCGAGGATATGAATAACCCATTGTATTAATTAATTATTTTCATCATAAACACAACAACTTTGAACATTTATAGATGCCAGTTAATTATTCGGACACATCCGCAGGTGGTGGCCGTCAGGGAACATAACTCTCGTTCGGTAGTTGAATATTTTTTATGCCCGACAGAATGACGTCCGTTTAGATTTACGGCCGCTGAAAACGCTTTTACCGTTTCGATGCTATACATACTGTTACTGGGTTGTCGTGTAACAGAATATCATATAGTACGTACATACATATTCATAAATGCTGAATAGAAATGGTTAAATTTTAGTATTTTTGTCTCTGTTAAGCGGGATGGGTGGGGGGTTCGAATCTTCATGGCATATTATGACAACAATTTTTTTTAATTATTTGATAGAGGCAAATCGTGGCGCATTGGTACAAACTGTGATTGTAAACACGACTGGTTGTGGATTTAATTCCCATTCGGGGAAATGAAATAATTACTTAAATTTATATTTCCATTTCTTCGTTCTGGTGTCGTGGCAGAGCTGCCAAGAGTTCCATCACTCAACACGCAATGCCTCCAAAATTCGGCGGTAAGTGGAGAACGGAGTGTCTTAACACTAGGTTCCCTCTGCCTACCCTGCTGTGTGCGGGTTATAGCGTGAAGCTGATTTGGAATATTTTTTTACATTTAGAAAACTTAGTCGATATAACAATACAATTTTTACTTTCAACCGAACAAATGGAGCCAGGTACCCGTTATATAACGGGACCACATTGAAATAAAAGCGTTCGAAAACAAACTTTCAACGACATTTTTCGCGAAAAATTGCAAAAAAGTTGAAACTCAGTTGTAAGATGTCAGTTGGTAGCGAACTTTGGCGACAGTTGTTTGGCTTCAGTGTCAATAGAACGTATATTTATAATATGGTTTATTTTATTTTGTTCATACCAGAGGCAAGTCGTGGCGCAGCGGCACAAAGTGTGACAGTAAACCGACTAGTTGTGGGTTCGATCCCCACTCGAGGAAATTAAATATTTATTTATATATTCATTCTTCGCTTTGGTGTCGAAGTAAAGCGCGGCGTTGAGTTCCGCCATTCAACATGCAATACTTTCAGAACTCGTGAAAATTAGGGAACGGAGTGTCTTAACATTTTAGTAGATTAGTTTTTTAGGTTCCCTCTGCCACCCTGCTGTATGCGGAATACAGCATGAAGATGATTTTTTATACCATTTTCTTTATTTTTTCTCTATTAACCGTTAGCAAGAGTGAGTGGTAAGAGAGGCACGGAAGATCTCGATTAACGTTCGAGAACACAATATCCTGGGGGTAGGTCAGGTAAAATGCCCTATGAGGTCTTCTTGGAGGGCATGTGTGATGAGGTATATTTCCGCTTGGCTAACTTTCACCCCTAGCTTAGGAATTTACCGGTCTACACAACAACAAAGCAATTGCAAAATATAAACAAAGACGCCATTGCTGAAAATATACTTTTTATTATCGCGTCGTATCTTTCATCGGCTGTTTATAATATATCTTGGCAAATGAATGTTAAGTCAAACATCGGGATATAATAATAGTGTTGTACGTCACGTCCATTAGTCGGTTACATCACTATTTCACTACGCGTCAACGGTCAATGTCGAGGTAGGGATGGGTGGGAAATGGGAATATTTATTTTCTTTGTGGGAACATTTAATTTTGTATTTTTTCTTAATAGGTTGATATATAGAATGTTATATACTTTCGTATTTTTCGTATATATAATGAACTTGGCGAAATTTGAACTTTTAATTTGAGGTATTTTAACTACGCAGGCCAATTCTTCATAGTAACTCATGGCTGGCTTGGCATGGCAAGGCTTCGCATGGCATGGTGTACTTAGGTTAACTATAAAACGTAGATCTTGTTTTTGCTGTTCTCTTAAGAATTTTGAGAAATCCTCCCTTAGTGCAACTAACTAACAGAGTGACTTGGCAGTGTTGAGTCCATCAATGGTGAAATCAATCCATAGTGAATCCATGTTGCGTGATGATGGCCAACGGAACGTCCGTTGCACAATTTCTACATTGTGTGTATCAATATTTTATAATAGCCAAGTTTCTTTTTATTCTTTTCATGTTTCAATTTTCAGATGCCGACAGGGATGTAGTTTCACAGTTAAAAATCTTTTATTTGAGGTAAAATTCTCGTACAATGTATATACTTCGAATTGTAAACGGAAAAGGGGTTGAAAGAAATACTGGTCTTAAGAAATTTTAAATTGAACGCTAAAAGGACTTTTGAGTAATACCTTCAATAGCGAAATTACTCCAAGAAGAGAAGTCATTGGTTCATTATGAACATGCTAGGTGTTTGTCATGGTAGCTTTAGATTTTAAAAATATTTTATATAAAATTATTGTATATCGAATTGTACAGTGTATAATTTGATAACTGATATTATATTTTTAAGATATATATATATATATATATATATATATATATATATATATATATATATATATATATATATATATATATATATATATATATATATATATAATCGAAACTAGTATGGAAATACTAGTTTCGAGTTGTATCATTTGTTGAGTATCCCTAGAGGAGTAGTCAGAGAGAACAGGGCGTCAGATGCTACGGTCTCAGCATACTTCTTTCGTCGTCCATTGTCAATGTCATCAACCTCTTAATTAAGACATACGCTCTGGGGACATGTCATCTTTCCATCTTCTCTTTCATATCATCGATACTGTGTTCTCAAAGCCAAACCGAGGTGTCCCTGCCTCCCTTACCACTCACTTTTGCGCTATAGATTTGTGGAAGCCAAATGCTATGGAAAAATTCCGCGGCTAAACCTTGTGGTTGTCAGCACGTTTAGGGGTTTAGAGCTCTATATAGAATCTGTAAAAATACGTAATTAATATTTTGCCCAATTTTTTTTTACGTATGGTATGGTAAAATATACAATATAAATAATATACAATATAAATAATATACAATATACATTTATGTAGGAATGTACTACAAATAGTGCTATATAAAATAATATTATAAAATCTTAAAGATATATTTATAATTAAAAGAAAACATATTTATCAGCTGTGTTTACGTGTTTTCACAATCTTTGTGTTCATGCAAAATTTTCTATTATAATATAATCGTTTTATTGATATTCTCAAAATGCACATCACTATAGTGTAAACAACGGAAACAACAAGTAAAAAGCGTATCGACAGATGCCCGTCAGTGGGCGGCAAAGAGGCTTACACATTGCAAAAGAATTATATACTGAAAAGTTGAGAGCTGGATGAAATTTCACGTTTTTTATAGTATTTTTCACGTATTTTTTTTCAGTGTTTTGAAATTTAATGAAATTATCATGTAGCTCATAACTATATTATCTATTATATTTAATTGTTTTTTTTTAACTAGTGGCTGCCCTTCATTTTTTGTCTCTCTCCGTGCTCCCCTATACGCCGTAAAAGTCCTTCATCCAAATTTCAGCTTTCTATGCTGCGTAGATTCGGCTGTCTTGTCTGCCAGTCACACAGCAACGGAAGCTAAAAACTTTGCACATGTGCTTGAAACCATAAATAGATCATATCATTCCGTTGTTTATTGTCATCTAATTCCAACCATGTATATGATAGATATACCTACATGTCAAATTGATTCCAAAGTAAGCTTGGCTTCTGGGTTTTGTATTCATCATGGTGAGTGTTCTGGGGAACTGTTTGACCTGTTACCTGCCACCGAATTTTCTAACCGCACAATACTTCTCAAACTAAAATACCATCCACACCACCTGGTTACGTGGCGTGGTTTCGTAGGCATTTTCTTCCACACTGTGGAATGGTCTACCTGCGGTAGTGTATCCAGCTCGATACAACCTGGGTACCTGTAACTCCTCTGGTGTTACACGGGATCGTGAGCGGCGGTGATCACTTTCCATCAGGTGATTCGTACGCTCGTTTGCTTAGCCTAACGTTTAAACAATTATATTACTGATTTTTATGATCAAGATCATTTCACCGTACTTTTGAGCCCTTCTTTGTCTTCAACTCGCAAACGAATTATTGTACATGCATAAAATTAAGCACATTTATTAAACCCTCCTCCCTAGCTTGTGATGCATATAGAATTTCAATTTTCAATCGAATTTTAAATTTGATTTGGCTATTTTTTTACCATATACGTAAAAATTGTCGAGTGAAATTTAGAACTCCAATTTTATCCTGAGTGAACACAGAACTCGGCACCCGTACAGATACTCTCATTCTTTTATCGGCGAAATCGACAATGACATATTTCTTAACATCTAACTTGGCTCTCACATTTATGTTTTGAATTACAGTTTATTTACAAGAAACAAAAAGCTTTTTTAATTAAAATATTTGTAATTGATTGTTGTTGTTATTGATTTAATCGCATAATTAGCTATTATTGATGTAAATTTTAGTTTAAATAGTTATAGATTCAAGTGAACGTCCGTGACTCACTCCTATGAAACACCGATCAAATTAGTGTTTCAGGTAAAGTGTTACGTTGACTCACTGTTAGTTATAATTTCACTAGTTTTAAACATTAAACCATGTGTTTAGATTTGTGTACGCTGTTTTTTTTTTAAATTGCTTGTTTTATTCTTTAGAAATAATTTCGTATAAAAATTTTAATGCGCGGATATGAAGCGCCGCCTCTTGGAAACCCTATATTTTTTTAAAGATTGTTTTTCTTTTCAAAGTAGAATAACTTTTCAAAAACGTAAAAAAATATTTTGTATTTTGAGAGGATGAGAAAATGAAATTAACTGATTTCCTCGAATGAGAATTGAACTTACAAACGTTACGGTTACAGTCCCTCCCTGCGCTGACGGTCGAAGTCGAGTCATATAAATTAATATAGGTCTGTAATTAAATTGAGTTCGAACCCACAACTATCGTTTTCCCTCGGATTCTGAGTTCGATCTCTTCATTCCGGGGATAGATTATATTTATTTTTTCGCTTTGTTGAACAAAGAGCGGCCTTGAGTTCCACCACTTAACTCGCAATGTCTTGAAATTCATGCAGAAAGGCTCAACTAGGTTCTCTCGGCATGCTTTGCTATGCGGGATAGAGCGTGAAGCTGTTTTTTAAATCTATTTTAATAGCAAATCAATAAATGCATTATTAGGGTGTCTATTTCCCTCGACAGGCGCACGTCTGTCACGGCTGGCCGCGGAGTGAGCGACGTCAATGATATTTATGCCGGCATAATGTTTATTTTCATATCCTCGCTCTGGTAGAGAGGGTGCGGCGTTGTGTTGCGCCCAACACAATTTCTCGAAAGGTGGTGTGGTGAAAAGGGTGGTTCGTAAGCATAGGCGTAGGAAAAGAGGGTGGATGGCTTGTGCCCATGGTCTGGTGCCCACCCCAAAAATTTGAAAAATCTTTACACGCACATTTTATTCATTTATTTTACACGCAAATATCTGTCCATATCTATAGAAAATATATCGCGATACGTCCATATGCGCTGCCTCTGCGTCTTCCTTCTGCCAGGGTACGCTGAGACTTTCACGCTTTTTATCTCACGGGCTATTGACTGCGGGAAAAAGCGTGAAGCTGCATTTTTATCCGTATTAACGGCAAACCAACGACTGCATTACTAGGGCGTCTATTTGACACGAGGGGCGCGCGTCTGTCACGGCTGGCCGCTGAGTGAGCGACGTCAATGTTATTTATACCATCGTAATGTTGGTCGTGACGCGCTACACGCTCTCCTCTATACATATGTAGATACTGTTCTTTATATGAACTGACAAGTGTGTGGATTCCATCAGTTGCTGTTGTAAAATGGCAATATATTTATTTATATTTTCTCTCATCTAATAGATAAAGCGCGGCGTTGAGCTCCGCAATTCAATGCAATATCTCAAAAATGAGAAATGGAATGTCTTAACTTAACACTAGGTTTCCTCATCCTACCCTGCTTTGCGGGGAAATATGTAAAGCTGTTGTTTTCGCGAATGCTTTATTATATAGTTAGGTATTTAAAATACATTATAACAGGAGGCGTAGAGTCATGAATTATATTACAGTGACGATGTGCTCGATGTATTGATTGCTATTTTTGTTCGGATTGGCAATATGTGATTGTTCTCACTCGTGTTACTTGCTCTTCTTCCTCTATAGGTGTAGGTAGGTATTCATCTGTTTACTCAGAAACATTTAGAATATTATATCTATTCGTAATGTATTATTTTTGACTATTTTTCGATTTAATTTGGGGAAATGGAGCGTAATGAGTAGGTAGTCATTTAATTTAAATAAACTAAAATCATTGCGTATCAGAAGCAAAATTAAATATTTGGTTTAACTACAGAAGAGAAAGGAAAAATATTGGGAGCCTGAAGACAAATGTGACTAACTAGCTTTTCCTTTAGAATTCGATGTTCGTTAGAACACAAAAATATTTCTTCAATATCAACCAGTAGTTCCTAGGATTAGTGCAAATCAAAAAAAAAATTCAAGCTTTTTAATGTTAGTAGAGATTGATTAAAATAAAAAACATTTTATCATTACACCTGTGTTTAAAAAAACACCTAATTTTTGGAATCTTCAAATCCTCAATTCCACTGCGCCGTTATGGTATCTGTGTTTATTCTATTTCAACTTTATAATATTATGACGAGGTAACTTCAATTCATCCTTGTCAAAATATATTCCCATTTAATAGTTTAGTTTCTCAGAATCTAAAGTCGTTTCTTATCTAAACAAATGATTGCTCATATTCATTGCTCTTTTTAATATATTACTAACTATTACATACGAGGCCAGTAGTAGAGCAGGGGGACAAGGTATTGAGTTCGATTCCCAGTCGAGAAAGTTAAGTATTTAATATTTTAAATTCCTTGCTCTGGTAACGAGACTAGGCGCGGCGTTGAGTTTCGTCAGGCGACACATAGTACCTCCAGAATTAGATGGAAATTTGGGAATGGAAGTGTCTCAATGGGAATGGAGTATATCAGTAGGTTCCCTCTGCCTACCCTGCTACGTGCGGGATACAGCGTGAGCAGAGAAAAACACGGCTTTGGCCCTTGGTAAAACAAATATAACTAAGAATTTTATATACAGACAAAACGTTTCGATGTCTTATTATGCCTACGATCACCTCTGGCACTTAGGCTGTGTCATATACAATACCATTTGCTCAAAGGATGAAGCTGCAGGGAAAAGGCAATTAATTCCTTTACAGTTTTCTTTCACATTGTATTTTAATTTATATAAATTCCAAATACTACAACAGATTTGTATCGTAGGCGTGTGGTATGTTACTTTTGCGTGGTTTCATTCAGTGCGGGCGACGCCAACGACGTATATTTATATATT
>DWQW01004080.1:0-20764 GCA_018249695.1 Heliconius erato demophoon | reverse complement strand
AAATCAATAATTTAACATTTAAGGCTGTTTCTGAATGAGTAAATTAAATTATTCACTGACATCAGCACATTTAACAGAGTATATTATATAGGTAAAAAGAACATAAAGTTACAAAAATATATACGTGAAATAAATAATTAGCTTTATGTATATTTTATAAATATCAACAATGGTCGTATTTTTTTATTTAAAACAATCAAAAAATCTTTGACGATAAGTCGTAAAAAATCATATTAGAAGTCATTATAGTTGTCAATCAATTGTGCATATTTTAAATCAATAATCATGAATTTTAAACGGGCGAAGCCGTGGGCGAGCCGCTTGTCATTACTATAATGAATCCTAACAAAAAAATAAAAAATAAAAAAAATATTTGTAAAAACAAAACCCCGACTGCATAAAACTAAAACGAAAATAAACAAGTGTAATAGTTTATTAGGATTAACAGTCGGGACCTATAAGTAATTCTTTAATCAATAAAATCTTTACCAGGAACCCCGCATAATTTAAGGAGGTCCCGACTGTTAATCCTAATAAATTGAGTTGAGTATTGGAATATATACATATATTTTTTTCTCTTAAAAGATTTTTTACAATTATAATTCTATTAAGTCGTTTACGAGAAAACTTATTTTTATATACCTACAGATTATCATCGTTTGTCATCCATAATTAATATTCTAAGAAGGAAACCTTGGAACTCACTATGTCAGTAGAAATCAAATAAACACAATTATTAATCTTACTTAACACTCACCTCACTCAATTAGATGATGGATTATTTCTTTAGAATATTGTTAAGTTTGCATTCATAATATCTATTTGGATCGAGACAAAATCTACATCCATTTAAAATTAAAATATAAAAAACCGGACAAGCGCGAGTCAGGCTCGCCCACCGTGGGTTATACACAAAAATTGGCGGCCCCGAGCGTTTTTCTAAAACTCAAGCATACCTTAGCCAGAGGCCTTCCATCTCGCTTGCTCTAGTGACTTTAATACCTAATTTTGTTTATGTATTTTCGTATGTGTATCTCCTACTAGAAGCAGAACTTTGATTGCGTAGATTCATTAATAAAATCAAATAAAAAAATCTATCTTTAGGCATATTCATACGAGGAAAAAACCTACGCAATATTTTTTTGTGTTCCAACAGTAAATTTTTTATACTATGGATTTAATTTTAAATGCTTTTTATTTTAATGTTTACAATAGTTATGAGGCCAGCCGTGGCGCAGCGGCACAGTGTGACTGTAAAACCGACTGGTTGTGGGTTCGATCCCCACTCGAGGAGATGAAATATTTACTTAAATTTATAATTCCATTTATTCGCTCTGGTGTCGAGGCAAAGCGCGGCGTTGTGTTCTGACACTTAACACGCAATGCCTCCAGAATTCGGCAGAAAGTAGGGAACGGAGTGTCTTAACACTAGGTTCCCTCTGCCTACCCTGCTGTGTGCGGGATACAGCGTGAAGCTGATTATATGTACTTAGACAAACATAAGTTTATAGGTTACACACAAATTGCGATGTTAGGCAAAAACACATTTAGTATAAAAACATGTTTTTATCGGCTTTATCCACGTAATTGATAATATTTTTTCTTACTCTTTGTTAGTTTTTATAGTTGTAAACTGTAGTTGTGATATGTATTACAAACGTAACGTAATAATATAAAAAACAAAAAATCTTATAAACCTTATAAATTAATGAATATTTAAAATTATTCACGCTGTCTCCTGCTTATAGTGGTTCGGTGAAAAGAGTAGTGCTAGTATTAGACACTCAGCTCCCTGCTTGCCGCACGAATTCGATACTAAGTATATTTCAATATTTTTAAAATGTTATTCCACACTTAGTAAAGAAAAATACTTATTTAAATACTTATTTAAATGAAAACGTATCAAAATTTGAACGCAGCGGGACTCGAACCCGCGCTTTCTGGAAACCGACCAGGCCTGGTCGGTATATTTAATAAATAGCATTCTCTCTTGCCAGATGATAAGTCTTAGTAATTATCTTTGGGTAGCGGAAATTTGTAAAAAAATCCCTGCAGAGATGCCAACAACATAAATAAGTTGTAACAAGCGTATAAAAATTTCGACCTAGCTCGATGAGAACGTATGACCTGGTCGGTTTCCAGGAGGCGCGGGTTCGAGTCCCGCTACGTTCAAAATTTTTATACGTTTTCTAAATAAGTGTTGAGTAAGTGTGCGAAACTCAACGCCGCACATATTTATAATTTTTTTAATAGTAATATAAACTGTTTTGTTATTTTTGATAAACAACAAAGGAGCTATCAAAAATAATGAAGATAGACATCGTAATTGATTAATTATTAGGATTAGGGTTATCAATAAAATATAGATCGGTATAAAAACGTACAATACATGATAAGCCCATGAGTATTATTTCAATTGTGTTAGAAAAATGAAATCAAATAAATATATAGCTTTTATAATATTATGTGCCGTTCTTGATACGGAAGCTAACGTTATTAAATCAAACAGCGCTATGTACGTATAACTACTATTAATTTTTAAATTATAATTTACTGAGGCCAGTCGTGGCGCAGCGGCACGAATCGTGACTGTAAAACCGACTGGTTGTGAGTTCGATCCCCACTCGAGGAGATGAATTACTTAAATTTATATTTCCATTTCTTCGCTCTGGTCCCGAGGCTAAGCGCGGCGTTGAGTTCTGCTACTCAACACGCAATGCCTCCAGAATTCGGCAGAAAGTGGGGAACGGACTGTCTTAATACTAGGTTCCCTCTGCCTACCCTGCTGTGTGCGGGATGAAGCTGATAGATAGATTTAATTTCTTCGCTCTGGTGTCGAGGCGAAGCGCGGCGTTGAGGTCTGCTCAACAAGCAATATGGAACAGAAACGTCTTAATGGGAACGGATTGACTAGATTCCAAGGTTCCCTCTGCCTACCCTGCTATGGACGGGATATAGCGTGAAGCTAAAAATAAAGATTGATAGAAAAATAAAAGAAAAAAATAAAACAATTATATTTTGTAGCGTACCTACCCATAAGTATACACGTTAGTTATTATTTTAATATAATAAATGATCGACACGTGAACCAAAGGCAACATTGTATGTTACAACAATGACTAAAGTCTTTTTATTAGTCATATTTTGTTTTATTTTTATAATTGAGACAATTTAGTGTTTCTTTGAAATACCTACACATAATAGTCTAAAAATAATTTATAAGAAGTATTGTTCTGCCCCTACGTCGTTATATTTTATATTTTAATATGTTTTTTTTGTATATTTTAGTATAAAATGGAACAACGGCTTAAATGCCAAAGTAAATGACTATGTTGATAAAACTATATCGATGATTGTACCGTTCATGCAGGAAAATGGTCTCGACCCCATGGAACTGCCAGATATTGAAGAGGGATTTGAAGTCGTATGTACTCAATTGTTGAATAGAATTTAATATCACATTTTAATTAAATGATAATGGTCACTTGCAACAAAACACCTGTTTGCGGCTTCGCCCGCCTGAAATACACATTTTTTTATTTATTAATCTGACCTACCTTTATCATCTTATAAATATATAACTCTTATTTACTAGCATTTTTTTATCAAACAAAATATAACTTTTTTATTTATGCACTTATCTAAATAAAACAAACACTAAATCCTAAAGGAAATTTGCCAAAATGCAATAGTGAAATACAATAGTGAGCCGTTTCTGAGATCAGCAATAAATGCATAGACAGACAGATAAATACCCCCAATTATAGATTTTCCCATACATATATATTCCATGTACAGACAGCGGTAAGTTACAATTTTATTATATGTATATATAAAAAACTGATATGTTAAACCAAACGTTAATATAACACTATATATCTTGACATTAAATTTGGAACGGAATAACGAAAACATGTATATATATATAATTATAATTATACACCTAGTTAGTTTTCCTGTTTACTATGTATTTTAAATTTTTTTTTATTGTATACTTTTCGATTTTTTTACTGCTTATTGTATATTTTTGTATAAAGGAGAAAAAAGCTCGCAAAAACTGAGCTAAAATATTGTTTTTAGCTTAAATTATTGATTATAAATTTATATTTCAGAGACCTCTACTTATTACATATAGCGCCTGGTTGAAACTCACCCAAGGAAGGATGACCGGTCTTGTTAATGTCAGTCGTTCTGGAGATCAGAACGTTAATTACTTTGCGAAGATGCTCAGAGTGCGAGTGCAGCTGCAGTTCTCCGATCTCGAAGTATGACACTATCACATAGTGCGGCCAACCAGTAGTGGTCGCCCTGACGTTAGGTTTTCTGAGCTTATGCGCATTGTTCACTCAAAATGAAAATATTCAAAGTAAAAAAAAACACAATAATATAAGCGCAGCCCTCTATAGCTAACTTCAGGGCGCCTCCGACTTGTTGACCGTACTGTAAGTCTTATGAATGTTATTACAAAATACCAGCTTCCCACTGTCAATACTCTCCATTTTACATTTTCCGCCCAAATTTGATATATTGCGTGTTGAGCCGCGGAACCCAAGGCCTCCATCAGAGGCAGGAAAAAAAAACTGTTTTTCAATGGAGATCGAACCCACAACCGGGTGGTTATTATACAGTTCGATGCTGTTGAACTGTACCACGACTGCACTACTCCCAATATATTTTTTTATATAATAGGTAGGTACCTAAATGAGTTATTATTTTTCTGTTTATAAATTTTAGTTGAGGAACACATGACCTTTTTTAAATATGTTTTGATATATGTGTCCTTCTTTAAGCAATTACTTCTCGTGTGAGACTTGTAATAATAAATTCTTTAATATTCATAAGTTTTTTGTAATAATATAGACAAAGTATTAATTAAGGCATTATTTTATGCCTTAACTAATACTTTGTAAATATAAAGCGATTAATAATTAATTCAACAACCGATAAGACCATATTTAATAGCTTTAATAAATAATTTTATTATTAACTTCAATGAGGATGCCAACAGAGTAAATAGGTAATAACAATAAAATATTCGCGTTAAAACGTTAGCGTGAAGGACAATTTAATTAAAATTTAAAACACCAGCAAATAAAAAACAATTATCTAAATTAAATTTGTTATTTTATACTTATTCACAAATTCGAAGTGTGAGAAATTTTTTAAGAAAATTTTAAAGGTAGAAAATAAATAAATAAATTAGTTTCATCGCTATATCGCGCACACAGCAGGGTAGGCAGAGGGAACCCATTGTTAAGACACTTTGTTCCCCACTTTCCGAATTCTGGAAGCAGTACGTGTTGAGTGGGGGAACTCAAAGTGCCTTGCCTCGACACCAGAGCGAAGAAATAAAAATATAAAATGTAAATAAATATTTCATTTCCTCGAATGGGGATCGAGCCCACAACCAGTGGATTTTACAGTCACCCTTTATGCCCCTGCGCCACGACTAGTCTCAAATTTTATTGGTGTTAGACAAAATCAAGAAAGAATATAATTCTTATATTTGACTCTAAATATGATAATTAAAATACCTATCTAGGTGTCCAATCGTAATATTGAAGAGATAACGTATTCTAATTTTGAAATCGTAGGTACCTACCGACACGTTTTGTTTATATTCTTTGTAAGTTCTGCTTTTGTGGTTTTTATGTAATTTATTATGTAACTAGCGACCCGCTCACGGCTTCGGCCGCTTTAACAACATAATTATTAATTTAGTAATCTGCATTAATTTTGTTTTATAATAATAATATCATTTTAAAAATTATATTTATATTTTTATATTGAAAAGTAAAATCTTAGTTTCTCAATAAAACAATTATTTTTAGCAATTTTGTTGAACAGCATTCTTTAACATGGTATAACTTTTTTATTTATAACTCAATTAAAAAAACACCAAATTTTAAGGAAAGCTTATCAAAATACAATAGTGAGAACTGAATATAAATCAGTTAACCGTTTCTGGGAATAACGTGAACAAAAGCACAGACAATTTTTTTTAAAAAATCTTGGTTTTAGTTTGTTATACGTTATTAAATGATACCAATAACATTTGCTCTTATGTAGATATCTACAGACACCGATTTGTTACAATTTAAAAATATAGATAGAATGCGAATACGAATTTGTATATACGTATATAACGAAATCACGAAACACCATGAGGCTTTTACAGAAGTTATATTTCTTCCAGAGTAAAATAATATTAATCTTGTACAATGTCTATCTTAAATTCTAATACAATATGTTATTCTAGAGAACCTCTTTCTTCTTTCGCTCCAAGTCTAAAAGTGTATCTCGAATTTTCCGACCACGTAAAGCGTCATTTTAGTAGTGTCACTTATTTTCAAAAATATCTTTTTATTAAACAAAGAGGTTGATTTACTACATTTTTATAATAAATTATTGCGAATATTAAAACTTTTAAATAAAAAATCATTACACGTAATAATTACGTATATATGATATGTATAAATGATGTATATAATACCTACATAAACTAGCATTTAAAAGTTTCACATTTATATATTATATTTTTGTTCACATTTTCAGTTCAACTACAGATATTTAGTTCAAGTAATGAACATAGGTCCCAGAGGTGGGATCGTCGGATCACTAGACCGCTTCGTTATAATCGCTGATGTCTTAATCGATTTTAATAATGACGAAATTCAATTACAACAATTCTCTATAGCTGACCGTGGGTGAGTATTTATTATTCATTTTTATCAGATAATAACTAACTAATCGTATTATAGGCATTTAATTTAATAATTATTATAATTTTATCGTTGATTGCCAACACGGTTTATTCCTCTTAACACTTTTATATCTATAATAAATCACTATTATATAATGTCGTGAACTCGTGACTCGTGAGTTACAGTGTGTTTTACTGAGTAGTAAAAATGTCGTTTTGCACTCTTGTGATTTAATGGATATCTACTGATATACTTTTGTATTTCTTAATACAAAATATTGTTTCGTGTCAGTCGTGCAGTGGCACGAAGTGTGACTGTAAAACCGACTGGTTGTGGGTTCGCCCCCCACTCGAGGAGATGAAATATTTACTTAAATTTATATTTCTCTTTCTTCGCTCTGGTATCGAGGCTAAGCGCGGCGTTGGGTTCTTCCACTCAACACGCAATGCCTCCAGAATTGGGCAGAAAGTGGGGAACGGAGTGTCGGGAGAGTCTCAACACTAGGTTCCCTCTGCCTACCCTGCTGTGTGCGGGATACAGCGTGAAGCTGATTTTAAATATTGTCTCACTATAGGTACATCTGTGGTTTTCAAACTTAGGTTTTTTTTTTCCATACAGATTTTTTGTAGTGGATATACAAAAAATCTGTGTGGAAAAAAAAATACCTCTAATAATTACTCGTGCGAATACTTTTTATAAAAGTTTTTTTAACCTGTTTGTTCAGTTTACTTTTTAAAACTAAGAAATAGACTTTATCATTTACGACTTATAAAACAAAATATAAAAAAAGACGTAGAATAGTAGTAGCTTTACGCTGTATCCCCCACACAGTATAGTTTACCTTGACACCAGAGCAAAGAAATGGAAATATACATTTAAATAAATATTTCATCTCCTTGAGTGCGGATCGAACCCACAACCACTCGGTTTTAGTCACACTTTGCGCCCCGGCGCCACGACTGACCTTAATAATGTAAACACATTGTAATCGGTGCTGTCGTACCTTTTAAATTACATACTACTTTTTAATTACAAAATAATCATTTTATATAATGCAGGTAACTTTAATAAGTAATAAAGGGACGATAAAAAGTTAATTTAACCTTAAGTTTAATCATTGCTCATCTTTGTACCTAATGACAATAACCTTGAAGCGCGAATGCGTTGTAAATAGCCGGTTATAAAATCAATAAAAAAATAAGTCTGTCAATATGTTCTTTGCTTAATGAACGCAGAGTAACTTAGAGACATTTTTGCTCTAAGTATAATATGCTATTTAGTTGGTATTTGTGTAATTATAAGTAGTATCTTATGATATTATTTCTAAATCATAGAACGGAACGTTTCAATGGAATCTTATGGTTACATAACATACAGGGTGGAAGTGTCAGCGCTCCTTTTACGGGAACAGCATATAGCGTAAAATATTTTAAACCCATACCTAAAGAAAATAATCAAGACACCTCAACAGTTTAGACGTAGGATTTTTTTTTCATTTCACGATGTTTATTCATAGCTGTATTTCGTGTAACGCAGTTATGCATAGATACAAATAACGCAAACACATAATACTACAAAAATACTAAAAAGTTAATCAACTTTAAACTTTGCCGACAATACCTACCACTCAATTTCGGAATTTGTTTAAAAAAATCTCTTTTTAATTTTTGAGATTTTTTTAATTTTATTAGGCTTTTATAGAGTAGTTACAACTGTTCATTTTAACTGTAGAACTGCGCCCTTTAATAAATACATGAATTAATCTAAAAAAATAATGTTATGAGAAATATATAACTTATATGCTAATAACAAAAAAAATAATGAGTTCATTGTATAAAAATATTTTATAGAAATAAGTCATCATTCATATAATCATTTTCTTTCCTTAGAATGTAATACATATATAGCTATGCTTATATTAACATATGAAGATATTACTATATAAACAAATTACTGTACAAGTATTTGCGTATTATCGTACGAAGTAATAAATACAATTACTTATTATTTTCACATAATTGACCTTTGTATTGTTTACAGACGCCTTCGTGTACGTCTCACTGGGAACCTATTGTACGATTGGTTGTTGAATCCTCTCATTGGAGTATTTACCAGACTCTTCAACAGTGTCATATTGTCGGTTGTGGAATTAACCATCCGTAGCGTAGCGACGATGGCAATCAGCTCCATCAACTCCAACATTCGTGACGTCATTCAGTTTATAGAGTCTTTTAACAAATAGCACATAAGTAACCTGTATTGAAAATGTAATAACATTTTTTTATAGTTTTCGAAAATTTTATGTATAAAAATATAAAAAAATAAATAAATGTCTTATATAATTACTTCTGTATTAGCTAATTGTAGATACCTATTAATTTGGATCTCCCATACAAAATATCTATATCTGTAATATGAGAAACAAAAGTACGTCTGTACATTGAATCTATTTGTTAAAAAAACAAAGTAGAGGAATATAAAACATTAATAGAATGCGAATCTATGATTTTTCATTTTTTTGCCTATTTGTTTATACACAAACATTTGCGGAAGTACCGATCAAAATTTAATTGAATTTTTTTTTGTTATACCTATACGTGTTTGGCCTGGGTAAGATGTAGTGTAAATATAATTTAAAAGACTGTAGCACACAAGGTTATTAGAAATAATTAAACACATTCGTATAAAGAAAATTACAAAAAAAAACCGACTTCAGTCAACAAACTACTACAAAAATTAAAATATAATTTTACATTCCTAAACTCTAAAGTAAACCGTACTTTGTTAGTCGGTGCCAAGTAAAACAAACAGGTTTAGTAGTTCAATATTATAGTAAGGTTGGTTGTACCATTGTACAGCTTGACACCGACTTCAAAATTACAAAATCTTTATTTTAATTATTTTTATTTAACAAAATCAAAGTACGGTTTACTTTATGTAAAAAATTTTTTTACTCTTTAGTTCGTTGTTGGAAGTCGATTTTTTTTTGTAAAATATTAATTTATTTTACGATTTTAATTGATGGGTAGAGGATATCCTCAAGAGGATGCTTCTCAAACGAGTAGGCAGTGGTTGTCCTAAGTAAACCTTTATTCTTAATTAGATATTATTTTTGTGCATATTAACTAACATTTTGCCATATTGACAAGAACTTACATAAAAATATTCGGGCGAATTGGGAACCTCTCCCTTTTTTGCAGTCGGTTGAAAATGAGAACATCCTCTTTTTTGAAATTGGTTGTAAAGAAATGCAACGATGAGGAATCTCACTTCTGACACCAATTTTAACAATGTTTTTCCTTGTAACCATTACAGTACTAATATGTTTTTTTAACAAATTTGTCCAATTTCAACCGGGTCCCATAATCAGAACCTAACTAAACCCAAATCCTTGAAGTGTATCCTTTCCAATAAAAATAATTGGAATTTGTCATAATAATCAGCTTCATGCTGTATCCCGCACACAGCAGGGTAGGCAGGGGGAACCTAGTAGTAGTAGTAGTAGTAGTAGTATTAAGACATTCCGTTCCCCACTTTCTGCCGAATTTTCATTGAATTTGCATTAAGTAGGGGAATTGTGCTTAAGATGGCATATGAAGATAAAATGACACACTACCAATATTGATTTAAATATTTGCGCTAAGTGCAATCTTGTGACGTTTTAGAGAGTGTCTGTAGTCTGAAAAGAGCAGTGTGCGGCGGATCATTTACTTTACGGCCTTGGAACTCGAGAATTTTTGAGAGAAATTTTTAATAAAACGAGTTTTCTTACGGTTGCATCACAGTAGGTATATTTACAATAATTTCTTGAATGTCTGCAAAAATATACAATTATTTCAGTGTGAAAAAGTTAAAATACCTCTACGATCAATTTTTAATAAGTTTACTAAAAACATTTTTTCTTTTAAAAATGCGCTTAACATATGTTTAAAATAATAATTACTTATTTATATTTCTCTAAATACTTATTTTCTTTTATTTTTTTTCTTGAATATAAGTGTAGAATACAGCACAGGATGGCTCCATATTAAAATGGATTAAGAACTCAGCTATCATTAAGTTTACGGTGCATCGGATTTTTCAATTATTTCGAAAGCAACTTCCATTTGTAAGTTTATGAAATCTAATTGGACAAAAATATTTTAATCAGAAAAATTATAAAGCTTTTCTGTACACGTTTGATAATTTGCGCAAAAATTTTGAAATTTCCGATTGTTTTGGTCTTTTCAGAACTTTTTGGAAACCGAAAAAAAATCTTTTTGTCGTCGAATCAACTTTGACAAACAATGCATTTCAGTTATCACAATATCATGTGCATGAGACTCTTTCATTAGCGTACAAAAACCACTCATCACATTGATGAACAAAATGCATGTAGAAGACTAAAGTTTTTGTCTTCTGAAGCGAAAAAAAAATTCAATGGCTTTCATAAGTCAGGATTATGACCTGGCTTATGAAAGTATCGTTCCAAATCAGATCAAACCTTAAGAATGTTTTCAACGGCAAAATATAGAGACCGAAATTTTGTTAGGACGTGATGCAATAATTCGACCCAATATATCCGTGATTTAAAATATTTCCATCGATTTCGCACGAATTTTAGGTGAATGTGAGAAATATTTTTAGAATGCCCATATATTTTTAGAATGGTAGCTTTTACTTCTATCTTCACTTTCAAATTCGCTCATGTTATGCAAGATATTTTTATATTTTTTAATATTTTACTTAACGAAATTTGTATAAACAGAATAATTTAGCAAAATGGACTATTATATTTTTTATTTTACTGTTCTTAACTAGATTCGTGTAAATAGAATAATTTAAGCCAAAAATTATATTTGCATTGTCAGCCCCATGTGAAATAAAAAAAAGAAAAAAATAGTGATGCTTTTGTTTTTTGATCGGCTGTATCATCATTACTAATTATAAAATCCAGTAATTTATTTTGTATCCCTTTGTCAAAGCTGAAATATCGCACATTTTTGGAAATATTTTTTAAAAAAAATAAATTATCTCCTAAATTTTGTAGTGGATACACTCAAACTATTACTTCACACTTTCTTCTATCACCTTAACCACTCTTAGCGGTCTTGCAATCGGCGTAGATAAGCGGCATAAAATTTTGTAAGCAAAAACAATGAATGTAAAATAGAAACCGTGTGATCCCGACCTAGAATAGGAACATCCTGGTACAGGTGGTGTTGTAAGAGGCGACTAAAGTACATGTGGTAGAGTCACGTCGCCAGCAATGGCAACACGCATGGGCAGACTCGACCGGGTCATTACCACCCCCGGCATTTAAAACAGGCGTTAAGTAGTGGCTTTATGCCACTACGTTTCGCATCAGGTAATGACGGGTTCCGGCGCCCAACCCGCCTTAAAGGCCGGCAACGCACCTTAGCTCCTCTGGTGTTGCACAGGGTCGTGGGCGGCAGTAGTCACTTACCATCAGGTGACCCGAACGCTCGTTTGCCTTGTCTTTTCCATAAAAAAAAGAAACAGACGAGTGATTATTGTTAAATATTTTAACTTTACCCACGCATAAATAAAAAATAGTTAGATACTTATACAGTTTTTTTAGCTGATAATATACTTATATAAATTGCCAATTTCATTCATTTGTTGTTTTTTTTCAATTGTATAAATAAATTATAATAAGGTACAAAGTAAAAAAAAACAAATATATAAAGAAAACATTTATAATTTAAATAATAAATTATTATAATTTTTGGATATGGTAAAATTAAGCAGACTTCTTCGAGTCATCGCCCAGCATCTTTCGTCTTTGCTTTAACATATGTCCAAAGAGATAAGGAAACAATGGAACATACAAGAACATGTAGAAAATTAGGAAATAGTAGTAGTTAAATATAAAATTCCACGTATTTGGCATTAGTATTGTATAGAGCTGTTTCTCTGCAATTTCTTCCAATGAATGATACATACAAAGAAGCTCCCCAGTTATACCTATAGGATACAGCGCGAGGAATGTCGAATATCTGAAAACAGAATAAAATTATTTTTTAACCCCATACTCTATTCCGTATATCGATCGTATCCAGGGTAATCAGAATAAGCTTTGTGTTAAGATACTTCGTTTCCTAGTCTTAATTAAGGAGATTTTGGGTATCGTGTAGCGGAACTCAACGCCGCGTTTTGCCTTGTTACCAGAGGGAGGAAATCTAAATAATTTATTCTCCCGAGTAAGAATCGAACCCGCAACAGCTGAGCCACGACGGCCTCTGAAAATGATTTGATTACTTTGCATAATTTAATTCATATTATTCACATTCAGTAGATTTTCAAACATATATATTTGTATTTTAATTACGACCTAAGAACTCTATGACCTTAGTTGTATGGAAATAATATGGAAAGTTACAACTTTTATTTTGAACCTAAAATTAAACTTATGTTATTTATTTTACTTAATTATATATTTTTTATGTTTTTACGAAATTCCTTCCAAACTAATGATCTTGCTTACCTACAAAAATTATAATTGAACAAGTTTCAAAATACAACATTCTCTTTAGGCTTATATGAAATGCTAGTCTACATACACCCGTATTTAAAGATACATATATTACATTTCCGTTTCCTTTTCATATTATGACTCAATTGATGTAATAGTTTTCTTAGAGTTATAAATAACTCTTAGAAATATTTCTTGATATTATAGAAATAATTAATTATATTGAAAAATAGTTGTAATTTAGTTATAACTGGCTTCTAGCGAACGATCCGCTCGCGGCATCTTTTTTTATTTCCTCGTGTGGGTATCGAACCCACAACCAGTCGCCCCTGCACCACGACTGGCCTCTAAAAAAACTAAACTAAATGTATTTGGAAAATAAATTCGGATTGTAAGTTTACAGTTTATAAAAGTTGATATTGTGTTTAAATGGCGCGGTGATGTGTGTGTGAATACATTTTAATAATGTAAATGTACGTTACATTTAAATATAGTAGAATGATTAACTTTCTCAAAAGTGTATATTAAAGAATACATGAAATAATCATTGTATGGAAATATCATATATATTTTATGAATTAAACTTTATTTTATACTTCAACTACGAAAACAAGAAAAATGCAATATAACTGCGTTAAAATTTGGATGGATGGATGTATTATCGAATATGGCTTCATTTTTATGGCACATATTATTAGGATATCAGACACCTAAATGCAAGAACTGAGCCGCCATCTTAGTACAGAGTAACCTCTAAAACCTCTAAAGAATGTAATTATATATTATTGTGAAAGAATAAAAAGAATGTGTCACTCCACTATACAAAATTAAGTTTCTATAAAAAAAACAGCTTTAAGCATTATTCAAGGTTAAATATATTTTTCAATTTTATTATAGTGTCATTTTGAACATTTTTCGATCGTTCGTCGATATGGTGGATTGAAAATATTTTTTTATTTAAAAGAATGGTGTTAGTTTTCCAAACGGTATAAAAAAAGCCTAAAATATTCTTCTCATGCGTTGTAATAACTATTCGTATAGCTAGCTACCTACTTATTAAATAAATAATACTATAAATATTAAATATTCTCATTTATATAAACATAAAAGTTTACGATATAATAGGTGATTGTAATATTTATCTTATTATAACTGTAGGGTAGGGTAGGCAGAGGGAACCTAGTGTTAACACACTAGGTTCCCCACTCTCTGCCGAATTCTAGAGGCATTGCGTGTTGAGTGGCAGAACTCAACGCCGCGCTTTGCCTCGACACCAGAGCGAAAAAATCGAAATATAAATTTAGTAAATATTTCATCTCCTCGGGTGGGGATCGAACCCACAATCAGTCGATTTACAGTCTCACTTTGTGCCGCTGCGCCACGACTGGCCGCAACTACTTAATGTTATATCATTTATATTAACACTAGGGTCGCTAGTGTACTCTTGCGTCTTCCCCCGCTTGAACAACATAATTAAGTATATATTTACTATACTGAATGAATTAAGAGTTCTTATACATTATGATATCAGCGCAGGGACACTAGGGTGTGAGTGTAACGTGACGGTTGTGGGTTCGATTTTTCTGATATATCTTCCATGTATAGACACCGATGAGTTACGATTTTATTATAAATATAGATAAGTTATAGTGAATCTCTTTATGAAATCTCCTACAAAAATGCAACTCTAAGGTTTTAATAATTTTTACACTACTTGGAATTGTCAGCGCTCCTTTTACTGGAACAGCATATAGGGTAAAATATTTTAAACCTAAAGAAATTAATCAAGATACCTCAACAGTTTAGACGTAGGATTTTTTTTCATTTCACGATGTTTATCCATACCTGTATTTCGTGTGACGCAGTTACGAACAAATACCAATAACGTACCAATAACACATAATACTACAAAAATCTTACTAAAGGTTAATCAACTTTGAACTTTGCCGCCAATACCTACGACTCGATTTCGGAATGAGGCGTATGCGGCGGTTTCCATTTGATAGATTTATGTGTGCGTGCGTCGTTCTTGACAAATTTTATATTACAAACAATAATTTAATATTTATTTTCTTTGGAAAAAATCATTTTTTCATTTTTGGGGATTTTTTTTTAATTGTATTAGGCTTTTATAGAGTAGTTAAAACTGTGGTTTCATTTAAAGTGGTGTTAACCCCTGTATATTAAAAACAAGAATGTAATTCAGAGTATTAAGTAAGTGATTTAGTAGTTTAAGCGGGCGAAGCCGCGAGCGGGTCGCTGGTTGCATAAATATATTTAATAGATATTCGTATAGTTCAAGCGGGCGAAGCCGCTCAGGTACGCTAGTAATATTATAAGTATAGATATATATAATAGCTAAGTACAGGTATTTTATAATATAAATTATACATACTATACATATATCCTATCGTACTGATGTTATAAAGATATCATGATGAAGATATCAAGATGAGATAGAAAATATAAATATAATCCTCTTTCACTCAAAATCTACTGAACGGATTAAAATGAAACTGTACAGTAGTAGGTACAGTTATTAAATGAAGCTATTTTAACCGGATCAATCACGTATATTTAAGGTTATACATTTTGGAAACCCGACGTTTCAAACACTTTGCAGTAGTCAGTGGTAGACTAGACTAGACTCTCTCAGCCTACCCGTGACCACTTTAAAATAGTTTCATTTAAAATGTGTAATAATCGTGAAAATCAAAGAACTTATTATGTACAGCTTATTAATCAAAATAACACATAGGTGTTATTTTTTATGTATATATATACCTTTAGTAATTATGTGTTATGTACATAAAAAAATCGTGCAAGCCAGTAGTAGTAGATTACTACTTATTAATAATAGTGAATAGCGATGTGACTTACCTAAAGTAGAGCAGCAGCTGCGGTACCATGTTTAGAAGATTTAATGCGTAATATGAGTAACGTATTATTTCTGTGATAGACCAAGCCAAGGCGCATATGGGGAGGCCGGGACTCAATTTGGCTGACTCGGTGGCTAGCAACACCCCACAAACGAGGAACACGCGAGAATATACTTGCATCAATACAACCACAACTCCAGACGGCACCAGACGTATGGCTGCGTGTACTATCTGCAAATATTCATAAGTTTTAATAAATCAGGTTTACCGCACATAGCAGGGTAGGCAGAGGGAACCTAGTGTTAAGATACTCCGTTCCCCACTTTCCGACGATTCCTGGAGGCTTTGCGTGTTGAGTAGTGGTTAAATAGAAATTTTAATATATATGTACGTATAAATGTTGTTTCATAAAATTACGAGCTGTCATTAAATAATGCACATAATAGTTTAAACTCTAAAGCCATGCTTATATAAGGAATGATAAAATAATCCTCCAAATCCAATCCTCCGATCGTCTCAGACAAGGCACTACAGTTTAATGATGACAAATTATTATATAATTAAAATTATAACTTTAACAAATCTAACTTAAATTGCACCGATTATATTGTTGAAGGAAACTTCACTGTGGTGCAGTTGGACAGTGGTTGACTGTCCGAGCGAAGTTTGTGGCTTCAAACTTAACTCAAGACTCTAGGGAACCTTTATAATTATATAAAAGTTCCTTTTTTTTTATTTCAATTTTTATTTTTTATTTCATGGTCTAGTAAGTGATGTCCTAAATCTAGATTTCAACGTTTTGACCAGCTTGCTATGTGGATCTAATTAAATATATAAAATGCTAAGTAAAGCTAGCAACAGATTATTACATAAATTACCTAATATAATTGTCTTTTGAAATAAAAAAAAATGAAAACAGTGTAAAATTTAATAAAAACATTTTATTTGTGTAAGCATGGGCCAAACTATTGCGCGGCGTTGAGTTCTGATACTCAACACGCAATGCCTCCAGAATTCGGCAGAAAGTGGGGAACGGAGTGTCATAACACTAGGTTCCCTCTGCCTACCCTGTTGTGTGCGGGATACAGCGTGAAGCTGATTTTATTTTTTGTGGGCAAACTAATTAAAACTAAAATTTAATGATCAACTGTACATATGTAATGGTAATGAATGATTAGACATTCTTCGTTTAATATATTTGCATTCACATTATTTGAATACAATAGTATTAATTAATACAACAGTTTGTAATTATTTATATACAAGTCTACATTCTCACAAAAAGATGGGACAGGCAAAAAAAAATATTTATATATATTATTTATTTTTATCATGACCTCTTTAATAGGACGTAAGTTGATTTTGACTATATTTTTTTTTAAATATGTATTTGGTGTTGTAAAAATACACTACATTTTATATGTTTAGAAGTATATGTGATAATTATTATTTATTATCTATTTAAACATTATAATAGTTTAGTGTTAACGTCGATTAATTTAACCTATTACATAAATATACATAAAAATAAAAAAAAATCAGCTTCACGTCAGCTGTACCCTGTACGCACACAGCAGAGTATGGAATCTAGTGTTAAGGCACTCCGTTCCTTACTTTCCGCTGAATTTCGGCATAACACGTTGAGTGGCGTAACCCAACGCCGCTCTTTAGCCTCAACACCAGTGCAAAGAAATGAAAATATAAGTTTAAATAAATATTTAAATTTCTTGGGCGATAGTCACAAGCCATATACATACATGCCTCATTAAAATAAATAGTAGTTTTATATCAACACGCAAAACATACACAGTACAAACCTCTAATAGAGCTGTTGTTTGAAATATTAGCACCGGCCATTTTACTTCATTCCAATAATTATCCAACGTGCCACGATTCAAGAAGTAAGTTGCGGTTTGCAGCAGCAAGTAAGACCATCTGAAGAAAAAAAAATTTTAATTTATTTTTTGGCCTCATGTTGAATACCGCACATAGCAGGGTAGGCAGAGGGAACCTAAGAACCTAGTGTTAAGACACTTCCGTTCCCCCAGTTTTTGCCGAATTCTTGAGGCATTGTGTCTTGATTTTATTGTGCTCAATGTGTAAACAGGGAGGCATTCTCATTTATCACGAGTGGAAATCGAACCGAGAGTAGATTAAAAATAGTAAATTTTAAAAGATACATAAATTAATTTGCTATACAAAAATACACACACACACATATATATAAACTATTCTATTATCATAAATTATAATATTAATGGATCGTCCTACTCGCCCGGACGGAAATATATATATACATACGATTCTATCTTAGCAATTAAACCGGTTTATCTAGAAAGTTATCAATTATTATATTAACAGAATGAAGTTCTGAACTAGTTTTTGTTGTTGTCTTTCCCGACTGCTAAGGAAGGGTTATGTTTTTCGTGCGTATCTTGTATGTATGTAATATTCTTTATTACCTCATATCTCCAGAACCGCTGAACGGATTTACATAATTGAGGTATCGTTATATTTGTATTAGCAGCCCAAGTGTTCTTAGATACGTGACGTTAAAAAAAAGAACAACCATGGCGGCTGTGGAACGCCATTGGACTTAGTGAAAAAAAAATCGTTTCGAATACCACAATACGGGTATCAAATTTAAGACCTCAATACGAGGATTTTAAAAAGGTATATCATGATTATCATTACCATAATGAATCTTAACAAAAAATTAAAATTAAAAAAATATTTATAAAAACAAAAACCCCGACTGCATAAAACTAAAAGAAAATAAACAAGCCCAATAGTTTATTAGGATTAACAATCGGGACCTCTTTAAATTATGCGGAGTTCCTGGTAAAGATTTTATTGATTGAAGAATTACTTATATATAATAAAGAATTAATTACTTATATATAGGTCCCGATTTTTTTAATTAATTTATTTCTTGTCGGACGTACGATTTATACCTTTCTCTGCAGTTTATCAACACGAGTGAATAAAGAACGTTATTTTCAACTATTTTTACCCCATATATAGCCTGAAATTTTATCGTTTTCGAGGTAATGGGAATACCATAGGTGCGCAATACAATGTTCGAAAAAAATATGGTTTTCTTCCATCGGCTGCTATTATAGTATTTTAGTAAGTATTTTCCACATTTATGTATGCCACATTTAATTATGTAACATGAAAGCATCTGAATGTTGTAGTTTTTAGGGTTCCTTAACTATTAAGGAAAAAAGGAACGTTTATATGATCACTTTATTGTCCGTATGTCTGTCTGTCAAGAGCCTTTATCTCAGAAACACTTGGAGATATTGAGTTGAAATTCAAACCATGTATTCAGATCTACGGTTCCATGATTTCGACACTATAAAGGGAATCAAAAATCATAGGGTACTTCCGGTTGACCTAGAATTATGAAATTTGGCACCTAGCATCTACAGGTAGAGTACTAGTTCATGAATAAATCTAAAACCTATACATTTGGAGTTAAATCCTAAAAATAATAGCCTTAAAAAGGAGGCAAACATTTCCTAAGTATTCCACTTAAGCCAACCTAAGCTTGAATTTCAGTAAAAGCTCGAGACCTCTAATTTCTGTAACCCTCGAGCCCGACTCGCGCTTGTCTGTTTATTGTACACAGTTTGTAAACGTTAACATTGTGTCATAACCTATAATTTTCAATAGATTTTTTTTTTTCAAAAATCTACCCAAAACTTGGTTTCATTTTAAAAACATCTTCACTTTTGAATAACATCTAATAAGTGTTATTTGGGAATTTACGTTATATCTTAAAAATATATATTTAGAATAACATTTATTTTGGTGACTTCCTCTATTACCTGTATCACTTTAATTGTCTACAGACTAATCATCTTGTACAATAATTATATACATTCATGATTCATCGTGATGATGAATGATCCTCGTAACCTGCACCAACCACCTGTTATCTTTCGTCATTCATACCCATACCTACAATTTTACCGTTTGAACAATCCACCGTTTTGAACTCTATATATTCATTGTGGATTCTTTAATTATTTCCCCTAATATGACTTTAGATATAATACGACGGGGGTGCATCTCTATGTACAGCTACCTATATCATATATAATATTAGCTTCAGTGGGGAACGACTTCACGAATCCCACTATTACTATGTTACTATGTCCCCCATTTTAAGTTTAAGCCGAATTTTGAAGGCATTGCGTGTTGAATGGCGGAACTCAACGCCGGGCTTTGCCTCGACACATAATATTATCGATATACTATATTATCAAATCAAATCAGCTTCACGCTGTATACCGCACACAGCAGGGAAGGCAGAGGGAACCTAGTGTAAGACATGGCAGGCATTGCGTCTTAAGTGGCAGAACTCAACGCCGCGCTTTGACTCGACACCAGAGCGAAGAAATGAAAATATAAATTTAAGTAAATATTTCATCTCCTCGAGTGGCGATCGAACCCATAACCAGTCGGTTTTACTGTCACACTTTGTGCCGCAGCGCCACGACTGGCCTCAATAAATATTATATTATTTTTTGTTAATTTTACATTTTATATGCATATGACACCATATATAGCCTATACTGTAACGTATTGCACACGCATGACTATGAACATGACCTAAAATCCTTTCATGAGAGACCAGTACAACGAGAAAATACTTTTGGCGTGTTTTTAGTTCCTATTTTTTTTTCTTTACTATCATT
>DWQW01004079.1:0-20764 GCA_018249695.1 Heliconius erato demophoon | reverse complement strand
CGATTTCGAAATGAGGCGTGTGCGGCGGTGTTCCTTTGATAGGTTTATGTGTGCGTGCGTCATCCTTACAAATGGCGTTTTGTTTTAAAATGACAATTTTATTATTTATTTTGTTTGAAAAAAAACCCTTTTTCATTTTTGGGAATTTATTTTTTTCTGAATTATATTAGGCTTTTATAGAGTAGTTAAAACTGTGGTTTCATTTAATGTGGTGCTGACACTTCCACCCTGTATATGAGCCCGTCAAAGTACAATACAAACATTCGAGGACATAAGATAATTAACTTTTTTAGAAAATATATTTGAACATAGAAGAATTTTCTACATAATTTAAAGTATCACTCTCTTTCCTCTTTCAGATTTCTCTTATAAAAAACTTATAAATTTAATCAAAACTTCACAAAGCATGTTAAATTTTGATTTGAGTGTCTTTTATTGATTTAAGAACACCATTTTTAGGTATACTGTTGCGCGTTCTATATAACTTAACTTTTACAAGATAATTTCGTAGAAACAGAATATATATTAAATATAACTTAGCTACCATCACCTACCATGAAGAAATGTCATTAAACACACATTTATTTGTAAAAAGGATACGCTCCAATCAATTTAGATGACATGGTGGTTTTAGCTGCGTTGATGACGGAAGCCCTGCCTAAAGACTCTACAGAGACTGTCAAGTTGTCCTGGATATATTTTACAGCTTCCTTACAGGCTAGACGGTATCCAGAAATAATACTGGTTGGGTGAATTTTATTTTTGACTAGCTCATCAGCATTCTGAAAAGAAAAGAAATGTTATGATTTATAAGAAAGACATTAAGGACACAAGTCATTGTGTATTGCGGGGCGGAACTTAACAACGCGCTTTGTCTTGTTGTCAGATGCAGGTAATTGAAATAACACATTACTTCAAGTGAAAACCAAACTCAATTGTCATGTTTACAGTGAGATGCTTCTACTGATTCACAACTGCTTTATTACAATTACATGATTATACACTACCGCAAGCAGTGAGCTGAGCTTTGTATTTGTGTGACTGTCAACACCAGACTAGTATCTTTATCATTTTCACTTTTTGTCTGTTGTTCTACCTGTGTTAATATTGAAAAATTAATGAATGTTGTGAATTTACTAAGGACTACAATTTTTGCTTCTTTTACTACTTGGTTAATGTCTCATGTGTAGATTTTTTTTTTTGGATTTATTAAAAGTGAAAGAACATCTGTATAAGAATATAATAATGTATATTTTAATATAATTTTTCTTAAAATGTATATACATTTTTATTTCTTTATACAGTGATTATTCTTTCACTTTTAATAAATCCAAGAAACAAGAATATTCAAATCTACACATGTGACATTGCTACTAGTGACAAGAAGTGTCAGCCTCAAGCCAGGAGCAAGAAAACAGCATTACCCATTTTAAACCAGGCAAAGGATGTGCTGTCTGTCAAGCCATAGTCAAACTTACATTATCTGTGTACACTCCAACAAATACAAAGCTCATCTTACACCCCGCAGATTGTAAATATAGAAACTATATTTTAGACAATTCAATATTTCACCTTTGTTTATGTATTTACATTTTGTATTTTTTTTATTATAATTTTTATTTTATATAGAGATAAATAGTTAGAAAATGTCATTATATGCGTTGGTATTTTACAATTATATTTGTGAAAATCATCAAGCTAAAGTCTTAGAAAATATTCTGCCATTTAATATCTGTATTAAATAAATTGGCAAATAGTTAGTTAAATTAGTTAGTGAAAAAAATTGACAATACTAATTTCACATAATATATAGACATTTTTTTGTGTTTTTGGCTGCAAAATAAGGTTAAAGGCAAATGCTTTCCTTCTGTATCATAATGACCTAAGTAAGAGGTGTAAAGATAAAAGATTCTTTACCTTCAATAACTCAGCAGCAATAATAACAACAGATGTGGTGCCATCACCAACTTCCTCATCTTGCAGTTGAGCAAGCTCTACTAATACTTTTGCTGCGGGATGTTCAACTTCCAACATTCTGAAACATATACATTAATGATATAATATTTTTTCTTTTTGAGCTGATCAAGCTCATAATGATTTTCAAATTCCTTGCTCTGATAAAAAGAGAGTTGCTAGCAATGATTTCCTCAACTCAACTCCCAATTTCTCAAGACATTGGGTGGAAGTGAAGAGACATCATGAAGGGGTTTTCTTTTTTATTTTTTTAGTTTTATGTTCCGGTTGTGTGTTTAGAGGCCGGTCGTGGCGCAGCGGCACGAGGTGTGACTGCAAGACCGACTGGTTGTGGGTTCGATCCCCACTCGAGGAGATGAAATATTTACTTAAATTTATATTTTCATTTCTTTGCTCTGGTGTCGAGGTTAAGCGCGGCGTTGAGCTCTGCCACTCAACACGCAATGCCTCCAGAATTCGGCAGAAAGTGGGGAACGGAGTGTCTTAACACTAGGTTCCCTCTGCCTACCCTGCTGTGTGCGGGATACAGCGTGAAGCTAATTAATGAATTAATTAATAGTTTTATGTTTTAACCTTCACTTTGCAAAGTAGGCAGAGAGAGAGAGAGAGCTAGTGTCAAAACACTGCCCTCAATTTACAGCTACAATTCATGACATTGCTTGGAATTCAATGCTGCATTTTGTCTTGATAGAATAGGGGACTTAAGATAAGTCAGAATAAATGAGCTACTACACCACTCAACACACAATGTTTTAAGAATTTGGTGGATAATGGAGGCAGTAAAAGTAAATATATTTTTTTCTTGCTTCATGAAATATGAAGCTTAAAAAAATCAACATGCATCTCTCACTTACTTGAGAATAGTAGCACCATCATTAGTTACTGTGACATCTCCAATATCATCAACTAACATCTTGTCCAGACCCACAGGACCCAGAGAACTTTTGACAATATTGGCAATTGCTGCAGCTGCCATTACTAGTTATATAAGAAATATGTTTTAATATTTTAGCCATACATATTCAAAGCCTTAAAGCTTAGTATATATTTAATTTTTATTATAACAATAAACAAGTAAGACTGATTTGCTTATCCTAACTTATTTAGATAATAAGTAGTAGTACTAAGTAGATGTTTATAATATGGGAAAAAAACTAAATAAAATGCTACAAACTAAACGCCTGAATGACTAACACAAAGAGGTTATTTCCTACGAAAATGAGATAATACGAAATAATATTAAAAGAATAAGTGTTAATACAGTAATTTGCGTTGATATAAAAAGGTTTATGGTAAATATAAGCAATATTCATTGGTTTTTCACACAAAATTTTGGAAATTTAAAACCATAAGCATCGCATGTGATCTACCGGGGTACACCTTTTGAGTGTAATGAAATTTACTTACCATTTTGACTTCTGACTGGGGCTCCAGAATATCTGGTCCCCGCAACAGTTAAAGGTGCAGCAAGAGTCGACATTTTTAATTAATTTGATTTTTAGAAATTGATAAAACAAACGCTCGTCACACTTTTTTAATTCTGGAAGAAAGACAATGTTGCCACTATATATTGATAGAAACTTTTTGACATTTTATGTCAGATATGCATTGCCAGTTACAAAAATATAAGAATGTGGTTCTGATATTTTTTTGGAGAAGTGTGGAGCAAAAAAAAAAAATCTAATGATATGCAAACAAAGAAATTAGTGAAATTACATTACTTTGTCTTTATTTGATAATATTCTTAATTGTATTTTATATATAGTAATAAATAGATAGTAATTTGGTAATATGTGATTTGTTTTTAGATATTCGCTTTTAGCTTCACGTTGTATCTCTGATACAAGGGTACCTATGTACCTGTACATAGCCGCGTAGGCAAAGGGAACCCGAGCACCTAGTGTTAAAACACTTCGTTACCATTAAGACACTTCTATAACATTATATATATAGACATTTATATTCTTATCTTATGTATACAACTACAAAAAATATTATATCACAAACAATTTATATAATAATAAATATTAGTATACTAGAGGGCGTGCGCGGCTTCGCCCGCTTATTAGGAGTGAATTCTAATAAAACCACGAAACACGTGTTTAATAAAATATTTTTAACAGTCTGAATTTAAATTTTTATAAAAATCGGTGGCAATTTAAAGATTTTTCCATATAAACTTTCAACCCCTTATTTGAACCCTTAGGAGGTGAATTCTTAAAAACCATGAAACACGTGTTCAATGAAATCTTTTTAAGAGTCTGAATTTCAAATTTTATAAAAATCGGTACAGATTACATTTTTTTTCCATACAAACTTTCAACCCCTATTTCATCCCTTTAGGGTTAATATTTTTAAAATTCCCTTCTTAGTGGATGTCCAGAATATGAAAATAAACATCTGCCCAAGTTTTACGTTTCTACCATCAGCGGTTACGGCTCTGCGTGCGTCTTACCTCAGTCAGTCAGCACAAGTCCTTTTATATATATAGATAATATAGATAACTAGAGGGCGCGCGCGGCTTCGCCCGCTTATTAGGAGTGAATTGTAAAAAAACCACGAAACACGTGTTCAATAAAATATTTTTAAGAGTTTGAATTTCAAATTTTATAAAAATCGGTGCAAATTAAATTTTTTTTCCATACAAACTTTCAACCCCTATTTCATCCCTTTAGGGTTAAAATTTTTCAAATTCCCTTCTTAGTGGATGTCCAGAATATGAAAATAAAAATCTGCCCAAATTTCACGTTTCTACGCACAGCGGTTACGGCTCTGCGTGCGTCTTACCTCAGTCAGTCAGCACAAGTCCTTTTATATATATAGATTAAATAAGTAAAAGGCAAAGATATGTTTATTCAATTCGCCATACTTTTTTAATTTTTCGAAGGTGGTTACTAAAGTAACAGTGTAAAGAGCACTTATCTGTAGTATAGTACGGTCAACAAGTCCTGGCCGCCCTGAGGTTTGTTTTTTGCTCTATTGCACACTGTTCACTCAGAAGAAAATAAGCAGAAGTAAGAAGAAATCGTAAAATCACAGCTATTTACAGTTAACCTCAGGGAGGCACGACTTTTTGACTGTTCTATAAGTAGATTTTACTTAGTTGACACAATCACAATGGTTGGTATCAAGATGTCATTCCGTTAAATAGTTATATAGTTACCGTCAACCATAGATAACGATACTTTTCTACATTAACTTTCGCGCGAAAAATGTGTTTTATATAAATATTCGTAAAATGAAATATTAAATATTTTAATTTTCTTCGCTCAGATGTTGTGGCAAAGTGCGTCATTGGGTTCCGCCATTCAACACGAATGCTTCTAGAATTCGATGGAAAATAGGTGGTAGTGTTTAACACTAAGTTCCCTCTGCCTACACTGCTACAACGTGACGCTAAAAAATATTTATTTTATCACGAAACACATTATATAAAAGTATTAAAAGTATATATTAGCAAATAAAAATATTGTTTCTCAAGTAAGTATTTCAAGTAAAAAAAAAAGCAAAAAATGAGCGATAAAGCATAACCTTCCACTTAATATTCCAATCAAGTTTCAGATATCAACCTTCAAACCATGCTCGCTATCTGTTCATAGCGAACGATCATAAAATGATAATATAACAAAGTGCCAAGAATTCAAAAACATTTAGCCAAAAAATATACACTCTAATATTCTTTATTTTTATTATATATCTAAATAGATACTTAACTCATAAGTTGTGTCTTGCTAAATTAATTTACTCCACAAAACTATGCATACTATATTAATAACTCAGAGGTCAGTGTGGCAGTGGCACAAAGTGTGACTGTAAAACCGACTGGTTGTGGGTTCGATCCCCACTCGAGGAGATGAAATATTTACTTAAATTTATATTTCCGTTTCTTTGCTCTGCCACTCAACACGCAATGCCCGTAAAGTTAGTCAGAAAGTTAGGAACGGAGTGTCTTAACACTAGGTTCCCTCTGCCTACCCTGCTGTGTGCGGCACACAGCGTGAAGCTAATTTAATTTAATTTTTTATATTAATAACTAAAGTTACCTCAAGCACCTAGCATAATTGCACTAAAAGGATACCTAAATCTCGCAACCTACATACCACAACTAACATGTCTAAGCTCACCCTAATAAATATCCACGAATTCTCCACATCGGAATGCCCCGCAGCGTGTCGCATTTCCACCGGCGCGGCGTAATCTCATTTTCTTGCACCGATAAAGTTCGAGAGCAAAACAAACGGTGGAGAGTTGCGCGCGTGCGCTAGTCTCCACTCTCCAGAGTCTCCACACGCAAGCGCTGCTCGTTGCACGTCAGTCGCGCGCCGGCCTTTGCCGCGTACGAGGTATTTCGTTCCTATTAACGCGACCTCATCACGTGATAAATGGCGCCCAAACAGGGACCCCGTTACCGCGGGTAAGTCTGTTACCACATGATTTAATCATCACTTATTACTTGGCTGTTTAGTGAGTACGGTAACTGTGGTCCATCGGTCCGGAAGCTGCGAGGGCGTGGTGTCGGGCGGAGGCGTATCGAGCTGATAAGAAACCCTCCACTGTCAACAAACCCTGTCATTATATAAACTGTTAAACATAGAAGTGGAGTCATCTCGAAGTGCTTATTGATTTTCCTCCCGCATGGTTAGATATATGTATGCTGTCGTGGTATTCTGGAATGCAGGAGTCGAGCCAAAGTTGAACGTCGCTAATATCATTTTCCAATTAGTCCTGAGAGTATTATCAGCTCGCCTCGCCATTATCTAAGCCGTTGGATCTAAATTTAACTTTTAACGAAGCGCTCTACTTCGCTTTTAATTTCCATACGTACTCTCTTTTCATTCTTCCATGACAGGTTATTACGTTAACCTAATTTTATGCTTTTAGATCTAGACTATATAGATATATTAATAGAAAAGTGTTTTGTATATATTTTAAAGTGCTGTCCGGTTATTTGGTTTGTGAATAATTAATAATATAATAATAGAGTTTATTAATTATTTATATTTTAATAATAGGTAAACATTGAATTATATAGTACTATAGGTGTAAAAAATGTTTTACATTATTATTATTAGTAACTGTTATGTGACAATATCCGAACCCGGCTGAGTTTTATGTATTAAATAGGCATTAGTTACGTTATACTATACACTATGCGATTTACTTGCGCTTTATCCACCCACATTTAATTTAATCTCCATTAATAACACTGCTCTAATAGTACTTTTTTCCTTACTTTCATATTTTTTATTTAAGTTTTTTTAAGATTAATCTCATAAAATATTAGTTAATAATGTACAGATTTTAATTACAATATTTATTCCAATTCTTACTACTTCTTTTCATTTCACGTCTTTATTTAAGTAGAAAATTAAGAACGTGGAACGTGAACAATTTTACTAGTTTTACATTTGGCCACTTATATTAACTTATTTTGGGATATATTGGCGTTATAGAATATTAATTATATAAGGTAAGTATGGGTAATAAGGCCTGGAGGCCTGGAAAAAATATTAAACATATAGAGCAACAACTAATATATAATATTATAAAAAAGATCTGGTCAAATGCGAGTCAGACTCGCCCACCGAGTGTTCCGTACCGTTCCGACTTCTAAATATGCGTTTGCATTCATTGTGTATGAAATGAGTTACAATTATAAGTTTGTAATAGTTTTTATATGTAATATTACTACTTAATAAACATAAAATAAGACGTTTTGAAAAACTAATAATACTGTGGGAGAAAAGGATCTAAGAAATTCATGAACAATCAAATGAGGTTACTAAAATGTTATTATATTATAAAACATTAAAAAATACACAAAACCAAATACCTAATTTGTAGATTGTGCTACGTAAATTCGTAGCAAAGTATATACATAAGTATATATATCGATAAAGTCGCAGTAGGAAAGTTTGTCAGTATCTGTCTCCGTCTACTAATATTGCAAACTGAAGATTTGTTTGAGGAATCTCAGGAACTACTAGTTCGAATTGAATTGAATAAATTTTTCTGTTGGTAAATCATTTTTTTCGGCAATAGTACTACTATATAAATAAATGAATCAGCTTCACATTGTATCCCGCAAACAGCACTTGAGTGGCGGAACTCAACGCCGCATATTGCCTCGACACTGAGCGAAGAGATGAAAATATAAAACTTAAATAAATATTTTAATTTTTCAAGTGTGGATCCACAACCAGTCGCGTTAACAGTTACACACATGAGCGCCACCACTGGCCTTCTACTATTTGTAATAAATAATTATTTCCATTTGACCACGCGAGCGAAGTCGAAGGTAAAAGTTAGTACTTAATATAACTTTTTTAACGCCATTTTATATTAGACTAGTGGGCGCGCGCGGCTTCGCACGCTTATCTGCACCCTTAGGGGAGAATTCTAAAAAAACCACGAAACACGTGTTCAATAAAGTATTTTTAACAGTCTGAATTATTTTTTTTATAAAAATCGGTGGTGATTTAAAGATTTTTCCATACAAACTTTCAACCCCTTATTTGCACCCTTAGGAGGTGAATTCTAAAAAACCATGAAACACGTGTTCAATAAAATGTTTTTAAGAGTCTAAATTTCAAATTTAATAAAAATCGGTGCCGATTTAAAAAAAAATCCATACAAACTTTCAACCCCTATTTCATCTCTTTAGGGTTAAAATTTTTCAAATTCACTTCTTAGTGGATGTCCACAATATGAAAATAAACATCTGCCCAAGTTTCACGTTTCTACCATCAGCGGTTTCGGCTCTGCGTGCGTCTTACCTCAGTCAGTCAGCACAAGTCCTTTTATATATAGAATAGATAAATATTCTTCCATAAAGTAATGGCAGATTCTTTTCTTTTGGTGTTTTTTCTACCTCATAGTGACTCTAAGCTCACAATAAATACAGTGGATAAATATAGTTTGTTATTTATTTTATTCACCATGTTTTTGAAATCAATGTTTTTTCGTTCGAACCTCTAGCGATAGTAAAAGCAACATACTTTATAAATTAAATATTTAATATTTTTTAATATTTTCATTTTCTCTGAGGTGAGTCGAGGCGCAGGAGCTCAAAGTGTGACTGTAAAACCGACTGATTGTGAGTTCGATTCCCACTCGAGGAAATGAAATATTTACTTCAGTTTATATTTCCATTTCTTTGCTTTGGTGTCGAGGACAAGCGCGGCGTTGAGTTCTGCCACTCAACACGCAATGCCTCCAGAATTCGGTAGAAAGTGAGAAATGAAGTGTCTTAACACTAGGTTTCTTTTGCCTACCCTGCTGTGTGCGAGATACAGCGTGAAACTGATTTGATTTGATTCATTTTCTCGTTCTGGTAAGGGAAAACGTGGCTTTGAGTTCCGCCATTCAACACGCAATGCCTCCAGAACTCGGCGGAAAGTGGGGGACGGAAGTATCTTGATGGGAACGGAGTGCCTTAGCACTAGGTTTCCTGTTTCTAAAATTGTTAGTTATGTTCACAAAAAACAATATTATACAATAGACAAATGTTTTCATGTAGCGTTTGCCCTAGTTTTGCCCTATATAAAGAGTGGTAGTGGTAAAGTACCTATATTTAACTATATTTAATCCACTTACCGAAAAACTTAAAATTAATAAATTTCATGAAGTTAAGTAAACATTACTTATTATGCAGTTGGAGCTCGTTCAAATATTTACGTTAAAATCAAAAACTTAAGTACTTATAAATGTATATATTTTCGTAGCCAAAAGCATTTGAATCGGAGGTCGTGTGAAATTTAACATGCATATTATATATACTAATCGCTGCTCTCGACTTTTATGTATGAAATGTAGGAGTGTGGAAAAATTCTGAGTTTCCTGTTTCCATTGGAATTTCGAGAATTTTTCTCAGTGCTCTCCTATACTCTACTCTCTTGCAAATGAATTTATGAGTCCAGCAGTTTCGTTTGTCCATTCTCTGTGAGTCAATCTGGAACGGGTGAGGTTTATATGTACCTATAGATTTCCATGAAAAAAATTACATAAATTAAATGGACTAAAGTATATTAAAATATATCTTATTATATTGTTGGTGTATTAAGGCCTTCTACATTTATATTTTATTTCACAATTTTACCATCTCGATGGAATTTTTATATACAGGCTGGAAGAGGCAGCGCTCCTTTTACGGAAACAGCATATAGGGCAAAATATTTCAAACCTATACCTAAAGAAATTAATCATGATGCATCAACACTTTGGTCGTAGGATTTTTTTTTCATTTCACGATTTTTATCCATACCTGTATTTCGTGTGACGCAATTACGTATAGATCCCAATAACATAAACACTTACTACAACAAAAATACTACTAAAGGTTAAACAACTTTGAACTTTATCGCCAATACCTACGACTCGATTTCGGAATGAGCCGTGTTCTTTTGATAGGTTTATGTGTGCGTGCGTCGTCCTTATAAATGGCGTTTTATTTAAAAATTACAATTTTATTATTTATTTTGTTTGAAAAGATAACTTTTTCAATTTTAGAAATTTATTTTTTTCTGATTTATATTAATTAGGCTTTTATAGAGTAGTTAAAACTGTGGTTTCATTTAAAGTGGTGCTTACACTTCCACCCTGTATAACAAAATCTCATATCATAAGGTTGAGATGAGATTTTGTTGTATATAACAACAAAAGTGCACAGTGTACTTGTCTACAGTAGATTTACTTATTAGTATCGTGTTTACAGTTATTTTAATTTCTGTAGTGGTAAACTTTGATTGTGGTTTTTTTTATAGACATGTTTATCCAAATTATAAAAGAATTATCAAAACAGTATTTTTTATTATTATCTTAATAAACTTGCATTTTTAAGAATAACATAAACAATTGAAACTTGAGGCCAGTCTTGAAGCAGAGCTATAAAGTGTGACTATAAACGGTTGTGGGTCCCCACTCGATGAAATGAAATAGTTATTAAAATTTATATTTCCTTTTCTTCGCGCGGCGTTGAGTTCCGCCACTCAACACGCAATGCCCTCCAAATTCCTCCGCCTACCCAGCTGTGTGCAAATACAGAGTGAAGTTGAAAAAAAAAACAGGACAACGTTCCATTCACTCATAAAAAAATATTCCCGAAAAAACAAAAAAAAAACAGACTACATAAGCACTAAAAAGAAAAAAATAGTTTATTACGATTAACAGTAGGAGTAAGTTAGTTAGGATTTACAAGCTTATTTATTAAGATAATAAGAAGACCAATTTCACAACCTTATGATTTTATTAAGAAAGTTAATATTATAAGGATTTGAACCTGCTATTTCGCAATCCAAAACAGTAACAAAAGGCAAAATAATACAAATAATGTATGTAGTTAGTGCGAATATACACGATGTTATTGGATTTCTCCGATTTAATAGTGAATTCCATCCTCGTTCGGAATGAAAAGGGATTCCAATGAAGTAGATATTAAAGGTTTTTTTTTGTAAACACTTGAATAGTATGCTGCATTATTAGAATATTGATTTGTTTGTATATAAAGTTTTTACTTCTTCTTTTCTTTTGTAATTTAAGTTGTTGTTTTTTAAATTTTAACATTCAAAATATTTGGTATTACGTTCGATCATTATATGTAAGGTGTTTTTTTCTTCTTTCTTTTCTTTTCAATATCTATGGAATGTCTTTAAAGTTGAGTGGGAAGTGAAAAACGTCGTATTTTAACACTACACTTAGGCTCATTCTGCCTAAAAAAAGTAAAAAGCGTACAGCTGCTTTTGAGATTATTATCGTTTAATGATAACCTAAGGTTGTAAAATTTTGTAGACGTATGATATAGTTCTTTGTTTTGGTAAAAAATTAATTGCGTTTAGATTTCTTGCTTTTTTGTGATTCCTGCGAATTGGAAATTTATTATAGATCGCTTGCTATGGAAAAATTTAAAATTTAATTTTGACAATATAATAAATTATATCCACCACAACCTACAACAATATCGGAACATTAAATAAGTTTTTTATAATATATAGCAGCTTATTTCGAAATATACCTCTCTGTATATATTGCTTTAATATCCTCACATAAATTTTTGCTATAAACTGCTCTAAGTTATAACCGCCAACAAATCCTTAAGAAAACGTACACGCCGCCACAGAAACATATAAATAATTTTTCTTCCAAAGCCCTCAAAGCTTTGTCCGATTACTGCCTCGCATATGAATCTATCCCATAAAAATTTCAGTCACGATTTTATCTTATACCATTGGATTTGTACACATTCGACCTGAAAGGGTAAAAAAAGATCCAAATAAAGAACGGAAGCTGGTGAAAAATGTTGTAATAAAACAATTTTGTAAGCCGAACTTATCAGGAAGGAAAGTGTGAACGTGCTGTTTCCTGTCACAGATAACAATAATATTTTAAATAAATCTAGTCCAGTGCGAGTCAGACTCAGCTATCCGAAGGTTCCGTACGAATTTCAGAATTGTCGGTCAGCAGCAAGTACAATTTATAAAAGTTGACAAACTGAAACTTGCGGGCGTATGCACTCATTTCGTGTGAAATGAACTATAACTATAATTAAATTTGGAATATTTTTTTTATTATCGTTTAAGTGAGAACTTCCTATACAAATGTATAGGAAGTTCTCACTTAGTGCCCAATTTTGGGTTTAGGCTTAGATTACGATTTTCGAATCGTAATCTAATTCTAAATATTTCATATAAAATGGTGCAAAAACAATTCATAAATGCTCGTTGATTTTGATTGCGTTGGTTTAAGTTTGATTTTTTCTATGTCCATGGACCGGAATATTTGATAGTAACTTCAGTTTGTTACCTCCACGCAATTTCGAGATAATTGACTGAGGTACAAATGGACAGTAAAGTGATCCTACAAGGGTTTTTACCTTTTCAGGAACGGAATCCTAAAAAGTATAGTATAGTGTAACCTGGGAAACTAGTATTAAGATACTCTGTTCACGTTAAGGCACTTTTGTATCGCACTTTCCGCTGAATTCTGGAGTCATTGTTTGTTGAGTGGCGGCACTCATCGCTGGGAAACCATCGTCGCCGCTAGGAATCTGGGAATGGAACCCATATGAGGAAATGAAATCTCGCGAATAGGAACCCTGTCGCGATTACAGTTGCACGGCTGTGTCCTTGGGCCACGACTGACCCCGTATAAAACAAAATAAAACTATTTTATTAAACCATTAAAACTTAAAAATAATGGTTTTAAGTGTAATATAAATATTATTTTAATCGTTACGATAGCGGGGATATTTGTTATGGAGCTAGTTAAGAAATGATCTAGCATAAGTAAGGTAACAAAAGAAATTTTGTCGATAAAAATTTTGACAATAATTTCGAATATAGACAATTTAATAGGGTTTCTCCCACTTTTAACTGACTTCCGTAAGGAGGAGGTTATCAATTCGACTTTTTCTTATGTTTGTTACCTCGGACCTTTTGATTGAAATAGGCTTTGAGTAAACCGATTTCGATGATTATTTTTGAGTTATAAGCTAATGCTTCCATGTGGTGTGGTCCAATTTTACTTTGGTCCATTTCTGACAATGTTACCCATAAAAAAATCTTATAATTCTTAAATTTACATTTAGTATGTGCGCGACAAATGGACGAATAACTCAATATCACGCCAACCGAATTCAATCATTCTTTTTTATTGGAAAGGATACACTTCAAGGATAGTTTGATGACAGTTTGGTTAGGTTCTGATTATGGGACACGGTGGAAATCGGTTGTTTTTGTAAAAATTGCTGTGGTAAGATTTATGACGTTCAAAATGTTATATTTCCAAATAATATTTCCAAAATAATGTGGTTTAGTATTTTTGTCGTAAGAATTTGTTGTTCTCAACACTCTTGACATAACGAAGAATGTTATCTACTTTTCTTCCTCTATTGTTCACTGAAAGTTTCAGAAACACCTTGGATGTTACAAACTGATAATATCCTAAAAAAATATAAGACTATCACTGTCGTATTTGTACTTGTATATTCTTTATAAATGTCAAAGCAATTAATATAGCATTTTATTTATATTGATTGAAGTCATCGTGGCATATTAGAATAATTTTTAATTACCTCACTCTGATAACAATGTGATTTGCTCCACTTAACACGCAATGTCCTGAAAATTAAACATCTATCAATTCAGTGTACGTAACGAAGTGTTTTAATACTAGGTTTTCCCTCTCTGTCTAGCTATAGGCGGGGAACCGCGTGAAGCTAAAAAAATATAAAAGAGAAAATTTCTATTCATAGAATTGACAAAAATAAATGAATACTGAATCATACATCTAAATTTTGATGCCTTTTTGAGTTGATATTTTTGCTAACGAGATTTTAGTAGAGCAAAGTAGCAGTAAACGTGACGATTATTAATACGTTTAAATTATTTCACGAATTAATTTAATTCTGGAGGCATTGCGTGTTGAGTGGCAGAAATCAACGCCGCGCTTGTCCTCGACACCAGAGCGAAGAAATAGAAATATAAATTTAAGTAAATATTTCTTCTCCTCGAGTGGAGATCGAACCCACAACCAGTCGATTTTACAGTCACACCTCGTGCCGCTGCGCCACGACTGGCCTTAAACAGGTGCATAATATATTATAATATCAAAAAATAAATCAAATCTTACATACGGACTGCATCCCGGAAGAAACGGTTCGTTAAACGGTGAAGGCATCCGTTCTAGGTAGTACGAGTATTAATCAAATACAAAACCAGTATGAAAATAGCTTACTTTACTGGATACGAGTATATGTATAGCATGGCAATTTCTACTACTTCTCTTTTGGCAGCCAAGTAATTTGATTTTTTTGTATGAAACAAAATTCAAAGCATTCGAGTTAGTTTGTGTCTTAAATAAATTATTTAGAAATGTATAACCTTAGCCTTTTCTCTAAAACTAGCTTATAAATGCGGCTTCGCCCACGTGCACTGACGGAAATAGCTAAGTCCTTGAGGTGACCCCGAACGCAGGTACATAGAAATGATCACGTTAATCATTTATATAGATATATATAGCCTCCGCCTATCCCATCCATCCTCAGTAAATCGACTATCCAATCCAAAAATAAATTAAGTATTTTTTTCAGCTTCACACTGTATCCCTCATATAGCAGAATAGGCAGAAGGAACCTATTGTTAAGACACTTCGTCCTCTACTTTTCGCCGAATTTACGAGGCAATGCTCTTTCCCTTGTTACCAGAGCGAAGAAATGAAAATATCAATAAATAATAATTCTTTCCCCCGAGTGGGATTTGAACCCACAACCGTCACTTTACATCATACGCTTTCACTCCTATACTACAACTTCTGCTTTTTATAAGCAAATATTATCAAAATATTCAATATAAACTTTTTATAAAAATGTTTTATTCTCAAATATGGATAATTGCGCAATCCAAGATACGTATCACCGTTATGATAAGTTATTCAAACTTCATCAGAGTATTTAATTAAGGGCCTTGTCTGCCATTTAAATTTTCATTACCTACATTCCTGGATTCCTGCATTCCCCCGCTCGTTCTGCTTAATAATATGTTTGCTTTATTTTTTATTTTACGTGTAAAAGCGGCCTCGTGCCACTCGAGTGTGGGTACCTATTTGTCGTGCATCATGAAGCATGATTTATAAAAATATAGATTTATTGTTGTATATATAGCTAATTAATAATATATATGAAGCGCATTTCTTTTTACTTACTTTTTTTTTGCTTCACGCTGTATCCCGCACACAGCAGGGTAGGCAGAGGGAACCTAGTGTTAAGACACTCCGTTCCCCACTTTCTGCCGAATTCTGGAGGCATTGCGTGTTGAGTGGCAGAACTCAACGCCGCGCTTAACCTCAACACCAGAGCGAAGAAATGGAAATATAAATTTAAGTAAATATTTCATCTCCTCGAGTGAGGATCGAACCCACAACCAGTCGGTGTTACAGTCACGCCTCGTGCCGCTGCGCCACGACTGGCCTCAACTTTACTTACTTAAAATTATTAAATGTCGCAGAGGCACAGTAGTCTAACGGGTACAGTTTCTACACGGCGGTATTAATTAATAAATATTTTAATTTCTTAGTTTTGATACTAAAGCAAAATTGGTCCGTTGAGTTCCGCCATTCAACAAGCAATGCGAGAATTCGATGGAAAATGGAGATCGGAGTGTCTTAGCACTAGGCTCCCTCTGCCTACCCTGCTACTTGCGGCAGCAATAATAAAATATTAACTTTAAGTTGTCATTATAAAGTCTTCTTAGCGTAATTTTCTTTCACAAAAGAAAATTCTCGATTCAGTTTTTGAAAGGATCTTCTGTCTGTATTACGAACAATATCCTTTAATGCAGTTTTGAATAGCTTGCAATCTCCGCGACTTCCTGGCATTATAAATATTATAGTACTGCGGACTGACTATTTAAATTATATAAAGCACAAAACGAACTCCGACTCCTACATTAATACGCGAAATTAAACTCGGTTGGATTTTTAGTTTATGCTTTTTTTGTATTGTAATTTGTTTTTATTTATTTCAAAAGGCAGAATTAGGGTAAGTATCTAATACCTAAGATTAGGTAAGAATAAAAAAATAAGGCTAATAACTTAAAAGGATGGATCTACGTAACTTTGGATACTGATTATGTATAATCATCGAATTTTTCTGCTCATTTTATAGAAATGACGTTAAAAATGTTTATATATTTTATATAACTAAATGGATTAAAACATTAATTATATCACCTTTCCTTTTATTTCTAAATTGTTTAATTTACTTAACAGATTTATACTTTTCCCCTTACTTACGCCATGTTTTTTCTCGGTCCACAGCACATCTCTTTAGGTTTCTTTCCTCATTTTTTCATATCACACTTTTCCAGCCGATTATGCAACCACAACCACGGTAATGTTATAATAAATAATAATTATCTGTACTGTAGTGTAAGGCACTCTTTTCTCTATTTTACACCGAATTCTCAAGCCGCGCTTTTGCCTTGATACTAGAGCGAAGCAAAGAAGATATTAAATATTTTATTCCACCGATTGGAAATTGAATCCACAATCATCGCGTTTACAGTTACAACACAACAATCTTGAAAACTATGAGCCTCATTATTATGCTAGAAAAGCAGTATAATGACTAAAAAGGTAGCGTTTATAGCAAACCTCACAGAACAATCCGATGCAACGCCTCTATAATAATAGTACACTACAGTCAGGCCATATTAATTATTCTCAATAGGCACGCCCATTGTCTGTTTAATTACCTTACGCTTCTACAGGGGAATTAAAAATGAACATGTGATTCGGTGTAAGCATAAGTTATGAAAACTAAAACTAAACTATACAATCCTAGCTATCCATAGCGGGACAGTCAGAGAGTACGGAGCGCCAAACGCTACGGCCTCTGCATACCTCTTCGGCTCGTCTACTGTCTCAACCTCTTCGTACATGTTCTTCGCGGGTTCCTAATGCTTTTTACGTGATCCTCCTCCAGCATCGTTAATATTATATTTTCGAAGGTCAACCGAGTACCTCTACCTCTCTTATCTCTCACTTTTCTGTCATAAATCTTAACTGCCATTCTTTCATTACTCATTCGTTCGACGTGCCCAAACCAGCTGAGCAAGTTCTTCTTCATTCTTGCTAGTACCTGCCATTCTGTGTATCTCTTCATTCGGATTCGATCAGCTAAGCTGACTTCATATCCTACGAAGTAATCGCATCCCCACAGCATTTATCTTTTTTCATTCTTCTTCTGTAATAACCACGTTTCGCTGCCGTATAACAGCGTCGGTACCAACACTACATTGTGTACGGCCAAACATGCAGCTGTGCTGATGTTCGCCGTCTTATCAATGCAGCTAAGGCACCTTTAATCCTGGAACCGGCAACAACACGCCTTTACGTATCCTTTTCGTATCTTCCATCTCTACTGAACATACTTCCCAAGTATACCACTTCATTTAATTGTTCTAATATCTTACTATTCACACTGATCTTGCATTCCGTCCTTTCTTCATTTCGTTCAAAAACCAGAACCTTTGTCTTACTTGCACTTAGGCTTAGCCCATTATTTTCACATCCTGTTAGTTACTTGCACTTAGGCTTAGCCCATTATTTTCTCATGTTTCAGAGTGGTGACTAATGCCTACAATTCGCATTCTGATGATGACGCAATGAGCACTGCATCATCTGCGTACAGCAGGCAATTTACACTTAAGTCACCTACTTCCACTCCACACTCCTATGTTACGTTGTTTCACTAGGTTTTTTTATAAAAATTAGATTCTTTTTTTCGTTTCTTGTTAACTGTTTATTTTCATAATTGTATAAACTACCAGTAACTTTTAAAGAATCTAACCTTTCAGGCATATTAACAAATAATTACTCTATATTATAATGTACAATTGTACACATATTAATATACTAATGTCTATGCATTGGATGAGGATGTGTGGTATTGTTTGTTTAATTGCCTTGCACAACGGTCTCGTTATAGGACAATAGGTAGATTAAAAGTATTGTAAAAGATTGCGTAAATCGGCATTTTGCACTCTGTTGACGCGATTCTTGTTGATACAAAGCTTTGTGCTTTTTTATAATTATTAGTATTTTTATAGAAGCTGTTTCTATTTGTCCAACTTTCTTTTAATTTTAACTTTATAAATAACATTTAAATGAAATTATATGTAAGAAATAAATATTTTCCTAATTAATAATTTTATTCGCCAGTCGTCGCGCAGGGGCACAAGCGTGTGAAGAACGTTCGGCGGAAAGTGGCGAAGTGTCTTAACTCTAGGCTCCCTCTGCCGAACCAACTTCATACATACATACATACGGATGTATCTCACGTGAAGGTGAAAAGAAAAATAAATTTGTCCTAGTGTTAGTGTTTTGTCTTTTAAATCTAAAAGGCTTTCCAAATAAAATTTACACCTTTAACCATCACGCCTACTAAAATATGGTCTCATTGCACCACTAGATATACATATATACTAATATTGTATAGATGTAAAGAAAACACAGTGGTATATCAGGGAAAACACAAAGCTTTTCTGGCGATAAGTTGCGGGTGGGCGTATTTCTACAAGGTGATGTATGAATGTGATTAAGCCTTTGTCTCAAGTAACAGCTACATCAAGACTAAGCGTTTTGATATCGAAATCAGTGTAAAAGAAGTTGAGAGTGCAATATATAGTCTGAAATTTTGTAAGGCAGCGGAAACAGATGGAGTAGCTGCTGAGGTGATCTAATATGGTGGGACACTTGTCTTAGACTTTTTCTGGTTTTTGTGTAGTTCATGCTGGAGATCAGGGGAAGTCACAGTTAATTAGCGAGGTGCAGTCATCGTGCTTTTGTATATAGACAAAGGTTAGAGACAGACTACGTAAGCAGGCTACCTATCAGAAAGATCCGAAAGACTGTTGTGGTAGACTCAAGATAGCCTTTAGACCTGGAAGAGGTTGTATGGATCAGATCTTTTTCCTCCTTCCTTCTTTTCTGGTCACGGAAAAAATCATGGTTATTAACCAAAAAGTTTTCTGTGCTTTTGTGGACTTATAATAGGCGCTTGACAGTGTTCTGAGAACGAAATTATGGGATATACTATCCCGGTACAATGTGAGTGAACCCTTACTGCAGGTTTTAGAGTCTCTTTAGAGCCTACAGCTGTAGCTGGTGGCATTTGACATTCGATCAGATGTAAAACAAGGATGCACTAAGTCAGCTTGATTGTTCAATTTCTACTTTGATAGCGGTCTCCAAGGAGTGAAACAAAGTGACATTGGGGTGAAAATAGGTGGCTTGAATGTAAATTGCCTGTTGTACGCAGACGATGCAGTGCTCATTGCATCATCAGACTGCGAGTTGCAGGCATTAGTCACCACTATCAAGAAAGGATGTGAAAATAATGATCTAAGCTTGAATACGAGTAAGATAAAGGTCCTAGTGTTTCAAAGAAATGAAGGAGGATACAGCGTGAAGCTTGTGGTAATAGATGTATTAATGTAGTAAAAAACATAATAAACATAATAAAAAATAAAATATTTTTTAATTAATATTAATTGCTACTTATAATTATAACGTATGTTTATTGTGACACGACACATTGTTTAGATGACATCGGGAAGCACTGAATAAATGTTACTATAAGTTGTATAATGTATATGTGTAAATGTCCAATTTATTATACATATATGAGTGTGAAGACCCTGTAGGCTTTTTCTGGGAAATGTATTTTCATAATCTTGAATATATTTTTTTCTTTTTTATCAGCTTTACGCTGCATCTTATATATAAAATGGGTAGGCAGAGGGAAGCTAGTGTTAAGACACTCCACTCCTAACTTTCTGCAAAATTTTCAAGGTGTTGCGTGTTGAGTGGTGCATCTCAACGCCGCGTTTTACGGTTAATGAACCTTAATCGTCGATTTTATAGTCACATGCTTGTGCCCTTGCGCTACAACAACCTCTTACTTTAATATTTTTTGTCTTTATTTTCAAAGGAAACAAAATAAAAAATGTTACAGTTTTAAATTAGCTAAAATATATATGTATTATTCATTTTTTATGTATTATTCATTTTATATAACCCTATGGGTAGTCGTAGTCAAAATACTTTTAGTTTCACCTAGGCAAGGTTTCATAATTGACTCTTTTCCTAATTACTGTGAGATCGAGAGTTTTTAAATCTGGGGGCACGGCAGTGCCCCCGCCAAGTCGAGCAAAAAACAGCGGCACGGCCGTACCATCCTTTTCTCGAAGCAATTCAGGCCATTTTCAACCCCCTATAACTTCGTTGTGGATAAAAC
>DWQW01004078.1:0-20765 GCA_018249695.1 Heliconius erato demophoon | reverse complement strand
ATGGATGTATTTAATCATAGTATAGTATCTTATACTCTGATTTGCACTTTTTGCCTAATTTTTTAAATATTTTGTTGCTGAGCGGTGGACTTCAACGCCATGCAATTTAAATCTTGTTATCAGAGCGCTGTAAGTCAAAATAATTAATTCCCGAAGTGGGATTCGAACCTACAGCTATTGCATTTACAGTAAGACGGTCTAGTGTTGCACCACATCAATTTCAAACAGAAAAAGAGATAAGATTAGATTTATAATAATAACTCTCTCATATGAGTTGTATATTTTTTCTGCAATATTTTTTCTTATGTTATATTTTTATTTATTAAACTTCGCAAATTATCAATAATTCGTTAGTAATATTTAGTATTCATTTACGTAGCTTTTATCATAATAATTAATGTATATATATTTTATCAATAATTAAATTCTTTATTATATCTGACATAAGCCTTAGATAATTTTCAGCACCAACTAATTTAGCGACATGAATTTAAATAACACATTAGCATACTAAGCATCGAACCTACAACCGGTTCTCATTTAAAATGAACTAGATTTTCGTAATAGTAGTTTATATTAACATTATAAAGCTACAGAGTGTGTTTTATTGAACGCGCTAATCTCAGGAACTAATTGAAAAAAAAAAGACTATGATATCATATTGATCGTTTCGATGTAACCCATTTTACCTGTTATCAGAGTGAGATACAGAAGTAGGAGGTACAGAGGTTTCAGGCACTCAGAAATTAAAATACGTCTTGTGTCTCACACCATGCAGGCCAATCGTGGCGCAGGGGCACAAGCGTGTGACTGTAAACACCACAGGTTTTTGGTTCGATTCCCATGAAAAATATAAGAAAATATATTTTTTCTTCGCTCTGGTGATGAGGCAGAGCGTGGTGTTGAGTTGCGCCACACTACACGGAATGCGTGCAGGATTCGGCGGAAAGTGGAGAGTGGAAACCTCACGTCTATCTCACATGTAAAAGAATACGTCTGCCCTGCTGCATGCGGGATACAGCGTGAACACGAAAAAAAAATCTAAATTAGTATATTTATTATATCTCCAAGCTATGGTAATTAAGAAATATATTATAATATTTCACAGTTTATACCCCAGTCTGACGCGATTAGACCGCTGACCGGCTGCAGCGAGATCGATGAATTAATGACAGTATAATTAGTGCACCCCACGCACTGACTCACTTCGACAGGATATTTGAACAAACAAATCGAATAATAACTTATTGTCAAAGATTGTGGAGTACGAATTGACTTGAAGGTTTTGTAAACAACTGATAAAGTTGGACTCTTTTACAATATTTGTAATAATTATGTTTAATTCGTGATTTAATTGGTGTACTTGGCTTCCATATAGCAGAGTTGGCAAAGGAAATCTGGAATCCCAGGGTTAAGACACTACTTTTTCACTACCGTTCCCCACTTTCCCACGGTATTTTTGAAGCGTTGTGTGTTGAGTAGCGGTAATAAACTCCGCGCTTTGCCTCGTCATCAGAGCGAAGAATTGAAAATATTAAATATTTCAATCGATGGTTTACAGTCGCACCTTTGTTGCGCCACGAAGCCCTCAGATTTACTAGTGTAATTTATTATTTATTATAAATTCTTCCAAGAAATTCATACTATTTACTTCCAGAAAAAAATGTATTACGATAATGTATGTGTATCTAAAATGTTACCTAATAATACCTCCAGAAGTAATCAATTTTAGTGTATTAATATTTGCTTACATTTATACAAATAACAATGTTTACACATAAATGATTTATATAGTGAATTCTTCAGTTTATTTTCTATGAAAAATTGTGTACAAATCTGGCTCGCACTTGACCGTCTTTTTTATAAAAATCTGGTTTTTATAACCTGCAATTACGTTCACATGAATATGTCCTTATCCTTAGATGGCGTTGATATATTTATAGGAAGGCAACATCAAAGATATTTCCATATTTACATAGCAGGGTCGTGGTATCAATGATGATTAAAATGATTAAAAAACTTTATTTCACGTTTAATTGGCACTTGTATGTCTCTTTTATCCTCTCGTAATGCTTCCATCTACACTCCCCAAGGAACCTATGAACTAAATTTCAACGTCCTAAGCAGAATTGTTCGGACTGCTGTTGGTCACTCAATAACGGAAGAGTTTTATGTAGAGAGGAGCCAAAATGCATAAATATAAAAAAAAGATTAATACAATACGTTATCCATATAGTGTAATACTGCCACCAATTTATTTTTGTAATTAAAATTTCAGTAATTTTAATGTCGCTTCCTACAGTTACGTGACTTATTCGACAGCCACCTTACTCGACGACAGTTTGACTACCAAAATAGCAAGTACTCTTAATAAAAAAAATAAACTTAGAGTAATACTCAGAGGAATCTTCAATGTCCAACAAAGCCTTCGTTCATTCAAGTCGCTTATAGATTAATTGCTAGTTCTGGGTCACGTAGCTGCCCATATCGAGCGTGTGCAAGGGAACACCGTATAAGCGCCTATTCTATAATCACTATATTATCCAAAACGAAAGAGGTAAACGTGTCGATTTTATACATACCGGCCTTATTATTCCCATAAATTATTTATATAGTGTGACTTTCCTCAATGTCGTTACTACCTTTTTTTTTAATATCTCCGAGCTTTTCAGCCAAAGGGAATCTAGTTTTATCTCCCAACTATTTATTATAGCAGCGCATGATGGGTGGCCAGAAACTGTATGACATTTATTCATTTACTTAAATTCAATAAGAAATTAATTTTCAAAATTAATAATATTTTAAATACTTAAGTCTATACAATGTTCTGATTCACAAGTTCAAAACTGTTGAACAGGGGTAAAAGGTAAATTATTTCCAGAAAATATGAATTATTTTCATTTTCTAGTACGACAAAATGTGGCGTTAAGTTCCACTTCCAATACAACTACGTCTCGAATTTTGGTCAAAAATGGAGAACGGAGTGTCTTAACACTAGAACCCCTTTGTTCAGCTTTTATTTAGCATTTAAAATTTTAATGCACGATTCGATGCTAGTTACATAAAGCAAGGATCACGTTACAATTGTTAATAACTTGAACTTGTTTATGAAATGACTCAATATGCTAAAGGACATCTGTTCTCTACGAAACCCTCTGACATCACCGTTTTAATGTAATATTAGAGGAAAATTTTGTTTTAGTTATTTTAAATTGTTCTACTTTCAATTCTAGGTTATCGTGACCTATTTACTTTTTGACCTTGGTGTTGAGGATAATATTATGAGACAACATGTAATGTATAAAATTCATGTGAAATCGGTTTTTGCTTATAGGTTAGGACTAGGATTAAGAGATTTGTGACTATTAAATATGTGCAAATTTCGTTGTTAATCTCTATATTGGGGCATTCACGTGAAGCGAACAGGTAAAGAAGATTGAGGTCTCCCATTTTAGATTTAAGATTAGGGATGCTATAATATTTAGAAATGCTGGTTTTTCTCACTCAATTAGGAAATTAGCACTCATAGACTTAAAAAAAAATCTTAAATAATAACCACATATGTCTAGATGCTGAATTGCAGTAGTATAGAAGTGTATCACGGTAAACGCAATGGTTGTGGTTTCGATACCCTCACGGGGGAATGAATTATTTTCGCACTCATGATTGTTCTCGGGGCATTTCAAGTTGAGTGGCGGATCTCAACGCCGCAGCTTGATTAAAACTTATTAATAATAAAAGCTAAAGTAGTCAGAACGTTTGAAAGATTTTGAAGAGGCGCCAATTCAATTCCCGCTACGTTTCTGTTATTGTACATTTTCGAAAAACAAGTTCTTAAACGTAGAATTTTAAAAATGTTAATAATATTTAACATAAATCTACTCCCTCTTCTTTAGAATAGTCTAATAAATAGTTATTTCGTCTAACGACGTTTTCAATCAATAAACCATTTGAGATTGCCCCGCTCATTAGTTAACAACAAATGATAGTTAAAGCGAAAGTATTTCCGATACAATATATTTATGTTATTAATATTCACATTAGTTGGCTTAGTAAATTGTTTTTTGTGTAATCACGTTTAAAGCTATAATTATCTTTTGTACAATTACTATACAAAACTATCTGATTACTGAGTACGTAGAGGTAGTGACGCATTCAAGAAATATAGAAAAAAAAATCACGCTGTAGTCCATATATAACAGTATACAAAGTGTTAAGACTCTGTGTTTATCGTTTTCCGTCCAAATTCCAGACTTTTTGACGCAATGATTGTGTGTTGAGTAATGGAACTCCGCGCTGCTTTCTGTCTTGCTGGAGCGGTCAAAAGATTGTTTAATTTCTCTGACTAAAAATTAAACTCGCAACTCGCAACGCAAACGGTATTCCACTGTGCCATCATGGCCTGCATACATACTTGCATGTCTTGGACACAATTGTCACCATTGTCAATTTCGTCTTAAAAAAAACTCAGTACTTAGCCTACAAGCAATAATACTTTGGCATAATAATACTTAGCCTATGGCAGTTGTGTATTTGATCCCCAATCGGAATGAAGAATTTTTCTTTATTAATATTTTCATTTCTTTGCTGTGGCACCAAGTGGCGGTGGGGAATAAAGTGTCTTAACACTAGGTTCCCTTTGTCTACACATGTCTAAATTATACTGAGGCTTCGTTATTTTGTGATTTCATTTTTGATTAATAAAACTTAAAACTACAATAATAATAAATAAAGCTACAGATTTTTTTCTGTGCTCTTTTTAAATCACAATTTGATTTTATAAAAAATAAATGACACATTCATAATTTCGAAATCTACAAAATAACACCTACTGTCCACTGAGTCACTGGTGCTCAACCTTTATCCATTCAAGCCTTACACGGCAACACACAAACACACGCACGCACACAGATAAGCCAAGCCAGTTTGACGTTTACAGTTTACAGTGTCAGTGAGACGTCAGTTCGCCGAGGCACGGCGTCGCGGTACGATCGCCCGCCATCTTGTTGTTTAAATAACGCGAATTTAAAAAAAAAAACGTATGTGCCAGTGTTTTTTTTGTGTATTTTAAACGTTTCGCGGTGACAAATATTGAGAATTTGTTATTTTTTTTATATATGTTAAGATTGGTTATAGATGAAATTTGAGGTTACAAAATATTTGCGGTGTTTCCAAAGCCATGCTTTTACCACGTAATGCTAGGATTTGCGAAGTTTATACGTTTTTTTCGGTATTTTTTGCAGGGGGTATTGTGTTTTTAACTATTTTTATAGCATATAGGTTACGGTCAACGTTCCGAACGTATTTGGGTTAACTAAAGACTTCAACGAAAACTGCTCAACAAACGTGTTGTTTATTTATAATAACTGTTGATATTGAAGTGGAAGATAAGATATTTCAATGGTACTTTCAATTGTCATGGTTGAGATTGCAGAATACCGCTATGATACAATTTTATTTAATATAGATTAATATGTTTATTCATTTTATTATACTATTATTGAGGATATATTATAAATTAGCACATTTATATAAAATGGTTGACACATTCTGATACATTTATAACAGTGACATAATGTTTTTCATGAAATAGTTGCAATAGATAAGAGTATTTTATATATTTTTTGTTGGATTCCGATGAATCTCTTATTGGTACATTCTATATTATATTAAAAAAAGTTATAAGTTGTTTTTTCTTCGTGGTGAATAATATAAGTTTTTTAAAATTAATTATTTATGAAGTAGTTAATTTTATACGCACATTTCACAGTTTTTTTTTAAATTTCCTCATTTCTTGATTAACCGACTTAGAAAATACGATTTGAAGTTTTTATATTTTATCTTTATTCTAACATTATGTTTTATTATCCTGTACCAAAGGAAGCCGATATGACAAATTAGCATTGTTAGCAATCACTCGTGAAGTACCGATTATTATTATTATCGATAATACTTTTAGTTACTTTATTTAGCTATTTTATAATTCAATAGATCTTACAAAATATTTTTAATAGTATTCTGAAACATCAGTTTCGATAGTTTATTTTTCTGACATCGCTATAAAAAGTTAAGATATATCTTAAATTTGAGAAGTATTCTAAAATGCAAATTTTTATTCTTTTAAAAGGAAATATCTTATGAAAGCTATATATTTGTAAAGTTAATAAAAAACTCTGTACAGCTTCTGAATAATAAATTTATATTATCTGTATGAAAAAACATGTATGTAATCAATCAAAAACACAGAGAAGGCACCGACAAAATTATTATATCCATATATCCATACTTTTTTGTACTCGTATACAACAAGTGTAATAAGTTACATCAAAAAAACTTCTTTACAACATAAAAATACCTCATTTTGCTTGACTCACAGTCCACAGATAACGTCATACCGACGTAACGTCAGGAAACGATGACAAATTGAACTTTATTACTTAGAAAATATGAAATATTATAATATATGCTGAGTATTGTATAACGCTAAACGTTTGGGTAAACGACTTGCTCGTAATCTAAAGTGTTTTGAGTTATTATGCCTTTAGACTCAGTGATAGTCTAAGTGATATTGTACAATAATACATAAGTTATAGGGGCAGTCCAAGACCACCGTTATGGGTTCTAATCGGGGATTTTTTTTTAATATTTTAATTTCCATGCAACGAGGCAAGGCGCAGAGTTCAGTTCGTTGTTTTTAAAGAAATGTCAAAGAAAATCATTTGGGACTGTCTAATTGGCTGTCCATAGAAACGGAACTAATAACACGAAAGTGAAATTGCATATAATATACGTATATTAGAGAATTATACAAGTAAAATTAGAATATATATTTCGTAATCTCCAAGATATTCTAATTAAGTGAAGTGGTGATGCATTATAATATAGTTAAGTTAAACAATACCAGGATGTAGGGTTTAATGTGTCCCCAGTATCCGTTCACATCCACTACTACCTATATGTAAAGTGTTCCGGTGTTATGGTGGGCTAGAAGTTAACTTCAAGTAAAAATAAAATCATATATGAATAGAAAATGAGGTCTTGTACAATACGTGAGCATCCCTCTGAGAGAATGTATGAAGAAGTTGATTACAATGAACAATGCTAAAAAGTTGATATCCAAAACTCTAGCATTTTTTCTTAAGAGCAAATTTTTTTGGTCATTATTTCTATCTATATTCGCGAATAATTTTTTTTACGAAAACGCCAAGAGTTGCAAGTTTGAGTCCTGCTTGATTGAAATATATGATAATATTGTATTTTCTAAAAATAAAACCAGCATAAGGCGATATAGGCGATATCTCGATTGCCCAAACCATATTTACATATATATTTCGTCCTGGCCCACTTACCTTTTACACCATCTCATACATTAAAAGTACAGCACAGATATGACCTTAATCTACCCCTTAAAGGCAACAGCATAAAACTTTCTCAATCGTAAATTGTATGCAAAATCACATTGTTATTACAACTTAGTCTTAACAAGACAACCTTCGTTAAGTAGTTGTCGTAAAATATTCAACGCTTATTAATATTATCACTGACAGTTTTAATTATCATTGAAAACTTATCATTATTGTTACAGTTTCGATTTTTATTATTGAAATAAGGGACCAACACTTCACGATTTATATTTATTATATTGTTTTGTTTCTTGAGATTTTATATAATATTTTATAATGATAATAAGAACTTCTTACGCAATTTATTAAGACTGGTGAACTATTTGCAATATGTCCTAAAATATAGAATTTATTTGTTATTTGTATTTAAGGCTAAATTTACACAACCGTTGATTCAGTCACGTGTTAATATATTTATTTAAATTAAGCCGTCATGGCGCAGCGACACGGCGCCTATATGTAAACGCTACGGTTGTGGGTTCGTTCCCACTCGGGGCAGAGCGGCGGTGAATTATGACACTCACAAGCAATGACCACGGAAACTGGAGAACGGAGAGAACTTAACACTAGGTACCCTCTGCTGACCCTGCTATATTCGGGATACAGCGTGTAGTTGAAAAAAGAACAATTTAGTTAAGTACTAAAATCCGTTGCAGATTATAAAATTTTACCACTGTACCAAACGTCTCGTATTTCGATTCAATAATCATTTTAAAGAATAATGTGAGCAATTCTCTGAATAAATAGTCAACGCAATGAGTAATGACACACTTAGTCGAGCGATTTAATAACAAAACATACTACAGTCAGCACTAGCAGTGAAATGTAAACAGTTGTTACAGAAGGTGATGTGGCTTGCAAATGTTAATAACAATATTTATAAAGAAATATTTTTCAATATATATTTTTTTAGTAAAATGTATTGGATCTAATATTAATAAAATAGTAGAGGCAAAACGCGGTGTTGAGTTCTGCCACTTAACATGCAATGCTTCAAGAATTCATAAATTCTCCGCGTAAAAAACCAAAAAATAACTTTATCCTAAAATGTTTGCTAAACAAAAACGTCTAAAAAATAAAAGCTTCTTTACGTATTTCAAATCTCAAAACAGTAAAAAGTTTATATTTTCTCCAGAACAATACAATTTATAAAAAAATATATCTTATTAAACGTATAAATCTTCTTAAGAAATTCATTCGTACAAGAAACCTTGTTTGATCGGTCCCATATTTTTAATGCCGTTGACATTCAAAAGCAATCAAGTATTCCTAAGTAGACTAACATACATAATAAACTAGACCAATATACAGAGTTGACAAAAAATGGACACTTTTATAAGCTGATTAAAATTCTACAATACGCTTTTAATGGGACAACAATTGATGTTATCAATAATCTCAACATCAATAGAACAGCTTGTTCCAAGACTTTCTTAGCTGGAGGCTGTTTGAACTGCAATGGTGATATATAAGTGAAAGCAAGTGGAATTATCAGGAGAGATTTTTTATAGCTTCACGCTGTTTCCCTTAAATAGTCAGAGGGAACTTAGCGTTTAGACATTTCTTTCCTCATTTTTCGCCCAATTTTCTCGATATTGCGTGTTTAGTGGCTCAATGCTGTGCTTTGTCTTGTTACCAAAGCGAGTAAATTTTCAGTAGATATTTAGATCAAAACTCTTTAAATTTCAAGTAATAATATAGATTATGAAAGATAAATCTCATTATGATAATCACATATTTGCGTAGATAAAAACTGAGAAGGACAAAAACTAAACAATACAAAGGAAGCTAATTTAATTTATTATCAGTTTTAATTAGTGAAAAAGCAGGGCCCAGACGTTGTGAAAGAAAAAGAAGTATAAAATTACATATTGCAAACACATGTTTCATTTCCACTGAGAGATTAAAGTTGTAGCACTTAGTTCGTAAACATTGAAGCCTTATACTCGACCGTTACTGTGCAATGAACTTTCGTTGTATAGGGGTATGACTATTGATGTATTTAGTCTTCCTTTATACTGTATTATTGATATTTGATATGAACACTTTTTCTGTTATTTTGCTGATATTTAATTTGTGTAATTTCGTTTTAGTTTATACAATGACAGCAGTGTTATTTTAAATAATAAAATTAAATGAATCTTGATAGAGTAGAATTGTTTTTGGGTAAATTCTTCTTCTTTCTTTGCCATTATCATGAATAAAAAGAATATTTAAATCTCGAGTAATTAAAATGATTGGAAAGAAATTTTCTTGTAGCACCCAGAATGCTGTAATTATTCCCGAAAAGGTTATCTAGGACGATGTCATCGAGTCTTTTATATAATTAGTGTACAGTTACTTTCTACTATTAACATCAGAACATAAATAACTATAGGCTTCTTCTAATGGGCGCTCAGACTATAAAGTTTAGTGGTGCATGAAATTCAAATAATATGTAGAAAACTATAAGGCATTATAACCGAATCAAATAACTAAAATGCTTCGTAGATTAGTGGTCTATTGCACGCGAATATAATTTTGCTTACGTTCCTTTCAAGAAAAACATAACCAATTCTCGCCCTCATCTAATAATTGATTTAAATAAAATAATATCATCAGCTTCACGCTGTATCCCGCTCACAGCAGGGTGCCTACCCTGGGAACCTAATGTTAAGACACTCCGTTCGCTACTTTCCGTCGAATTCTGGAGACATTGCGTGTTGAGTGGCGGAATTCAATGCCGCGCTTTGCCAGAGCGAAGAAATCGCGGAAATTTAAATTTTAAATAAATACTTCATCTCTTCAAGTGGAGATCGAACCCACAACCAGTCGATTTTACAGTCACACTTTATGCCCATGCGCCACGACTAGCCTCGCTGGACTGGATTGGCATAAAATAATATAAAATACAAAAATTCTTAGTAGGTAACTATTCCAATTTCTCGAAAACGAAATATATTTTCTTATCAATTTTATACGATGTTGTTACAAACTTCCTACATTTTAAAAGTAAAATCATGTAAAAAACTGTCTACTCCGTCCAAATCTCACGAGCAACATGCATCTCAATTTGCCGCGTCAAATCGTCTGCATTATGCGTGGCCATCCCGTTAGGAACCGGTCCGCATACTCCGCGTTCCTTGCATTGCTCGCTTTGTTTGTCCTTAAATTGCATTTACTGATTTATTTTTGCTTCACCATTCTGAGTCGTTTTGCACGATTATTAATAAAACTGATTGTAGAAGGTTCAAAATAAGAAATTGTCCGATTTTTATTGGTGGTTGTTAGCGCAAATTTTCTTCATGTATGTTTAATCTATAAAGGTCATGTAGAAGATGATCATAGTAATGTTAAAAATCAGTGGGACAACGTCAGATTGTACACGCAACGGAGCACCACCTATTTCGATTCGATTTTGACTCGGAGATATCGAGGCAAGATAAAACGCGGCGTTGAATTCGGGCGAAAAGTTTAGAGCTGAATATCTTGACACACTCTTTGTCTATGGACAGAAAGCGAACAAATTTATTTATTAAACAAAGTTCTATATTTCGTATATTTAGAATATGCTTTACGTGTATAAGTCATCGACATTTGCATTTTAAATTCTTCTCCCTACAGTTCAAACAAAAGTATCTTTTAATTTAGTACTATTGTTGCCATGTTTTTATTATTATTCAAGAATACGATCACATGAAGGACAAGGACATGTGAAGGGCAGACGAGTTTACCGTCTTCCCCACAGTTATTGTATAGACAGGGGTTGTATTGCATATATGCGCTTTAGATAACCCTCCATACAAAATATTTAGTTTCTATAGTATTTATTACTTATTAAATACTATAGAGACTAAATATTTTGGGAACTATATGACCAGTGAAGTTATTAAGTATTTTATGATTTCATGTCAAAATAATTATAATTATATTCAATGGGTTTCATTTTAAGTCTTATAAAAGGAAAATAATAGGTGTTTATTATTAATATTTCGTTGTATCTCGTCAGACTGTGAAACATGACAGTTATGGGTTCGTTTACTTTCTCAGGGATATTCATTATTTAATTTTCTTTTTTCATTAATGTTTGAGATATAGCGTGACATTGAATTTCGTCACTAACGTAACGTAAATGGAGAATGTAGTGTCTTAACTGTCTTTCTGCTTGCGCTGTTATATCGCAATATACAATTTGAAGCTTTTAAAAAAATTTGATTAGTTTTCATTTAGGATGATGGAAAATTAAAGTTTTTGTTTAAAAAGATATTCGCCCCCAATTTTCTTGTGTTCAACCGAATCAAATTACTTGTGTTTTTATTTCAAGGATGATTTAAGACTTATTTCTTTATTTCAAAGAACTTGTCAATACCATGAAATGCGTAGCTAAAGCTATTGTTTTGCGTTTGTTTAATGTGATATCCATATTTCTATATGATGTGAGTATTGTATTAATTTTTTTATATGATATGTATACATTTTTTAAATATTTTATTATGGTATACATACATATATTCTACCTTCTTTTTAGAAAATAAAGAAATAGAAAATATAGATTTTTTGTGTAACACGTTATTAGTAACTAATTAATTAATTATTTATATTGTATTTTTTCTTTTTTGGTAATAGTTACGAAATTTGTCTATTAAGTAGATTCTTATAGTTCACAATTATGGTATGACTTTGCAACATGTCCTTATCGCCCGTAACAAGTTCACGATCACGACCACGACACAGATTACTTTTGATAGTTTAGTTAGTCTCCGTTGAAGTTTGATATTTTTTAAATTCTCTCATTATTATTGTTCTTTTGGAGTAACAATAATGTAAATGCACTTAAAATAAAATTAGATATGTAAAAATTGATTTAACAGCTTTGATTGCGTCTGCAATATTTTAAAAAGTCCAAAGTTGCCTACATCAAATTTTCGATACATGAATATATCCATCTTGATTTATTCTCTCAAGTTTACTGCAGGTTTACTTTAGGTCTGCTTAAATTTGTGAATCGGTGGCAGATTTATATGAAGACCAAAAATTTATGCATTTAACTGTTTTTCATTTGAGTTTCGTCGGAATATTACTGAACCAAAGACGAACCACCTTCACTTAATCAAACTAAACTAACTAGATTCAGCTGGCGTTCGTCGAGTCGAGTCGGGTTACAAATAGATTGTATCGTTGTTTCGGTTGTCATAACGGTGAAATCCGGTCAACGGTCAAAATGAATTAGATAAGTTCATACATCTTCACGCACAATGGGATCTCGTTGAGAAATTAAAATATTCACATGATATTTTCCTTTCCATTGTCTCAACTTATTGTCTGTTGTTTCCAAATTAATTGTAGGTTGGAGCGTATTTGGTCGTTTTTTAAAGTACACTTTTGGTTAACACGTTTTGTTTTTTGAAAAATTAAAAGAGTAGGATGTTTAATTGATGGTATATGAAACGTTAGTTTTAATAAATATAATAAACAAAAAAAAATGATATTAATTATTTAATTTTGAACAGTAGATCTTTATTATTAATCTAAAGAACTCTGACTGTCGAATGGCTGTTTGTCGTTAAAATTTACTATAGAAAGGTAAAGAATATGAACGAGGCAAACAACTTAGACCCGCGGAGGTCAAATGTCAGTAGCTTTGACAGAGCTCATGTCAATATTTACTAGTATTAAGGCATGTTACTGTATACACATATTGGGACCGTGCCTGAGAGGCATAGCATCTCTTTAGCTGTAGCTGTAGCTTCTGGAAACATGATAAAACACGATGCTGAATTCTACCAATCTCACGCAATTTCTTGAAAATTGGGTGGGAGAGGGGAACTGAGTTCCCAGCACTAGGTTCTCTCTGCCTAACCTGCTGTATGCGGTATACAGTGTGGAGCACTAAAAGTACCCTTTTATAAAAAAAAACAAGAATGCTGCTGCTTGGTAGATGCTATATTATAGAATATAATATGATAAATAATAAATATTGGAAATACATAATAATCTATACATATTTTTTAACTGTGCACATTAAACATTAAATTCGGCAAGCACTCGGTAGTTTTTGCGTGTCATACAGGCAATGGTTTATGGGTTCGTTGACCTGCGTCTGGTCACCCGACACTTTTGATAAATTGTATTGACCTAATCACATCGTCTTAAAATTATAAGTTGGTAATCGATTAAAATAATAAAAAAATACATAAAATATTTAAATAAATAAGGCCATTGTCGAAATGAGCAGGGACGGAGCGTAAATGCGGTTGTTGTGGGTTCGATAAATTATTTCCACACTTTTTTTCTTTTTTTTTTATTTCACGCCCTATCCCGCACATAGCAGTGTAGGCAGAGGGAACCTGGAAGCCTAGTGTTAAGATAATCTTCCCATTAAGACTTTCGTTCTCCACTTCGCTCCGCAAAACTCCGAGTGAAAATCGAACCCACAACCGTCGCCTTTAAAGCGGCACGCCTGTGCGACCTTATTACCTTGTATTGTGCGTGCTTTTTACCGTTATGTATAATCCTTTTTTTATACGCCAATACATACTCACCTACTTTTATATACATACTTTTTTTGTATACACGTTTGCTTTTTGTTACATTTTGTGACAGGTGATAGTAATTTGACAGCTGAACTACTCGTATGCGGTGTCATTAAATATCCTTAGAAATTAGTGCATTTGACCGTCATTTTAAAATTTATAAAATTGTGTCACAATTTTGTTTTTTATCGTTTAACCGACTCTGTAAAAGGAGGAGGTTACCAATTTGACTGTATTTTTTTATGTTTGTTATCTCAGAAGTTATACACGTTCATCACGATACAGTGATGTATTTTTTTTATTTGAAAGCTTCCCATGTGGTTCTATTTTAATTTAGTCCATTTCTGAAATTGTTGTCCATGAGAAAATCACATTAGTTTTAAATTTTCATTAAGTATGTGCGCGACAAATGGACAAATAAATAATATCACTCCAACCGATTTCGATGATTCTTTGTTTATTGTAAACTGAAAGATACACTTCAAGGGTAGTTTGAAAGAGTTTGTTAGTTAGTTCTGAGTTCTTAGAGTTCTGATTATGGAATACGATGTTAGTTGGTTTTTTAATAATATCAACTTTACGCTGTATCCTGTACACAGCATGGTAGGCAGAGGGAACCTAGTGTTGATACACTCCGTTCCTCACTTTCCGCCGAATTCTGGAGGCATTGCGTGCTGAGTGGCGGAACTCAACGCCGCGCTTTACCTCGACACCAGAGCGAAGAAATGAAAAAATATAAATGTTAATAAATATTTCACATCCTCAAGTGGGGATCGAACCCACAACCAATCGATTTTACAGTCACACTTTGTGCCCTTGCGCCACGATCTGCCTCAAATAAGTAATAAAAGAAGGTTGTATAAATTAAAATAATTAAATAAATGTTTTACTCAGTCGCTTAGAGCCCACTCAACGTTTTATTACTCCAAGTTCAAGTTGACAGTGACAAATCAAATATTTAAATAGAATTACAACTGTACGTTTGGCTGAGACAACTCAGACAGCTACTGATAATAGTTAATATTAGAAAAAAATATTGGTTTATTGTTTTAAGTGTTATTCCTTACCTTGAATATATTTAAAAGCGTAAATTTATTTTGTATGTCATTTTATAAACAAAAAGTAAAAGTAGTAAAAGTGGTAGTTAAAGTGTATGAAACTTTTATAAATAAAAGTATGCTATAAGAATCATATTGCATAAATACTAATGTTCAAGGTTATTTATATTTAATCTTATATTCCGCATAGAGCAAGACAATCTGACAACCTAATGACATTATAGTCCTCGCCCCTTCAACCGTTGATTTTTTGAGACTACATGTTGAGTAGTGTAACTCAACGCCGGGTTTTATCAGAGCGAAGAAGTAAAAATAATTCATTCCCTCTAGTGGAAATCGAACGCACAACCGCCGCTGCTACAAGATGGCTTCTGACCTTAGATATTGGTCTCATATTATTACAACTTTGAATGTACAGTAAATTAGTAGCATTTGATTCCCCCAAAGACCTTGCTTTGCTTTTCGAAACATGTTCCAATTGTTGCCTTTCAGAGCGCAGTCATTGAAAATGCACAAAGATGAAGTGGCTCTTGCAATCTACTTAAACATTGTTAACGAATATAATTGATATTCTGAATATAACTCGTTAAATTCAGTTTTCAAATATAAGACTGGTTTGTTGGTTGAAGTTTAAATTGTATATTTTTTTGGCTTCGTTGTTAGAGAATAGATTATGACGTTATATTTGGTGGTTGTGGGTTATTCGATCCTAACTCGGGGGAAAGAATAATTCCCCACCTTGGCAAGATACATATTGAAATCCGCTAGTTTTATCGATCGACGGCTACAAGCCTAGGTTCGAGTCCCGCAGGGGACGCCCTTGCCGCCGACGACATGCTCTGAAGCAGCCACGTAATTCTTGCACTGTCTCAGGAACAGAATTAACCTCTAGTTCGAAAAAAATCCATCATTCAACACGCAATGTTTGTAATTCGAGCGGAAAGCGGAGTAAGGACAGTCCTCAATATAAATCCGCAAGTTTTTTATCCTTAGTTGAATAGTTGAAAGGATAGTGACTCACTACATCTTGTTTCTCCGAAAATGATGATAAAGAAATACTTGTCTGTAACTACTTTACATTCGTTTGTATATCATAAGGTTATATATTTTATATATTTAAAAAATGGACCGGTCGTGGCGTAGTGGCACAGGTGTGCGACTGTAAACGCGACAGGGTGTGAGTTCAACTCCCACACGAGGAAATGAAATATTTCATATTTCATTTTCTCGCGCTAGTACCGAGGCAAAGCACAGCGTTGGGTTCCGCCACTCAACAAGCAACGCCTCCAGAATTAGGTGGAAAGTGGGAAACAGAATGGGATTGGAATGTTCCCTCTACCTACCCTACTATGTGCGGAATACAGTGCGAAGGTAATAAAAATAAGTTTGTTAGGTCTAACGCGGGTATATTACGATAAATATATTGAATATTCCATTTCTTCGAGTGGTGATTGAACCCGCGCCTTTACAATCGCATGCTTGTGTATCTTAATCAGCTGTATAATTTTAGTATATTATGTACATTATAAATTAAAGTTCTTTGTATTGAGTTCTTAAAATAAAAGGACGGCACAACCTTTTTTGATGTTCACGCGTATATCTCGGATGCAGACAGACCAACAAAACTTGCAAATCTCCATTTCGGTCACTCAAGGTCACATGACCTTCGTTTCGAAATACACCTCGTGGGAATTACAGCACAATGTATTCTATAGTAGTCTCATTGTAAGCGGAAATAATTGGGCAACACTTTGTCTATTTCGAAGTTAAGTTTAATGTGGTTTTGAGTTACTTTTATATATCTAACAAAAATAAATCTAAAATTTATATTATACCGAACCGAATATAATTTATAACCGAATGAGAATTAAACCCAAATCCATCGCGTTTATAGTTAGACGTACGGACTTTTTGAACATGCAATAGTATATTTTATTATTATCTACTTATTCGTGTTAGTCTTTTAAAGTATGAACACTAGACATTTGTTCGCCAAGCAACCTTTTCTATCTTTATTTTTATCTGATAATGTTTTGACGTCAAGACGTAAAATTTTGATAGCAAAGACCCCGGACACTTAGAGATAATTTTTAATCCATTTCATTTTATTATTATTTTGCAATAAATTTGAAACATGTATTAATAAATAATGATATCATTTATGAAACACGTAGTAATAATAATGATGATACTTTTCTAGAAATGATAAATTTTATACATATTGTAAATATGTTCTTATCATTTATTAATAAAAAAATGTGTTGATGTCTGTGGTTTTCCCAAATCTGGTTTGGTTTTTTGTATGTGCTGTCGTCATCTTAAATAGTGTTAAATAAAATCTCGGACCAGATACTTTGTTTCGTTTTTTCAAACTACAGATACGACAGTTTTAATAGACTGCGTGATTCAAGAGAATATATATATTATACATGCATATAATATAAAACTTTGATTGCCACTTTCGGATTCAATTTCTTAACTGTGGTACCCCAAGACTAAAAGTGTGGTTGAGTTTCGCCATTTTACCCGCAATGTCTCGAAAATTGGGCGGTGTGTGCGGAACGGAGTGACTTAACACTGCTATAAGAGAGAAAGCGTGAGGATGTTTTTTTATGCTTTAAACACTTCACTAAATAATAACACAAAATAAGAACTTTTAACTGCAGATAAATTGAAGACGTTTACCGAATTGAAACAATTTTTCAATTAAAGATACTTGTTTGAACGGCAATTTTGATTGATAAATTGATGCAATTTCTGCGATTCGATCGCCGTAAGATTTTCACATGCAAAATGTATAAGACAAAAGACTATATGTATATATTTAAAGAACTTTTTTAACATACTAGTAATTATTCTTTTTATTAGTCGGCGACCTTTGGCTTAAGAGAGTCTAAAAACATATAATGCTTCAAAAGTGGGTTAAACTTTTAAAATATAAGGCCGTCGTGGCGCAGAGACACAAGGGCTTGACTAAACGCGACGGTTGTAGATTTGATTCGCTCGGGAAAATAAATTATTTAATATTGTCATTTCCTCTCTCTGGTAACGAGGCAAAGCGTGGCTTTGAATTCCGCCACTTGACACGCAATGCCTCGAGATTTCGGCGGAATGTGAGGAACAGTGTCTTAATATAAGGTTCCCTTTGCCTATTCTTATAGATGCGGGACACAACACAAACCAAGGACTACTGCAAAATGTTCGAAACGTTGGGTTATTAAAAATGTATAATTTCATAAAGGAATTTAAACATATTGAAATTTGCCCTCATTCCAGTAATAAGTTTTCTTGTTAATTATAACATGTAGTTAATTAATCAAGTAATTGATTCTTAAAAGATTTGTATCTTATATAGTTTATTTTTTAATATATTTTGTAAAATGTTAATGAATGTGACCTTAGTTTTGTTATTTATGTCAGTGAGATGGTCGATAAAGATGGTTTAAAAAAAATTATAAAAAAAATCTTCTTATATTTAAAAAAATGCATCAATTTAGTGTTAAGTAGACAACTTTTGTTTGTTACTAAACATTTCTTATGATTTGTTGTGGGTTGGATCTCTCGGGAGAAAGATTATATTTAATTCCTTTGATTTTCTCGCTGTTATAGGTTAAATGTGGCATACAGCTCCAACACTCAATAACATTTTAAAAATTATATAGAAAGCGGGCAGCGGAGTATCTAAACACCCTCCCTGAGGTTTCCCCTGCCTACGTTATATGAATAGATATATTAGGAATATAGGTAGCAACATTTCGAATATAATATAAATGTGCTAATTGTGTGTATTTGTCCTCGTGCCCTTGAACCGTGTCGCCTTCAAGCAAAGTGGAACCAAACCGTCTTGAACTCAGGTAGTTAGAACGAAACAGGTTTGAAAACGAAAATAAAATGGTTTTATACGTTTGTTACGCGAAACTTCGCTATGCGTATTGACTCGTGCTGCTGACGCGTATATTTAATATATTATTATAATTTGTTGTTCACAATTGTATGATTTTTTTTAAAGTTAATAATAAAATTATTTCTAAATAATTCGTTTTTTTGTGTCTAATACGTAAATCATTATAATTAGAGGCATTACGTGGTATAATTAATGCGTAATTAAATAACGATTTGAACCATACAAATTCTCAGACCTTCAAAATGTCGCCTTCGAAACGTTTAAAGTGACTCAGTGAGGTAATTTCGTTGTTCAAAGTATAATTCTCAATTACAACCTCTTTGTCTACAGGTTTCCATAGTTTCGTATTTATACAAGTGTGCACGAAGCCTTATGTGAAAACAATTGAGTGACTCATACAAAAATTGAGTGTGATCGTAAACGAAACGAAATACGAAGTGAACAATAAAAAAAAATTAAAAAGTAACAGAACATTCCATACTAACTAATGCTTAACCAATAAAGTTGCCATATTAACATATAACAAGCTTTCTTAATTAATTTTCTGAGTAATCGCGGTTAAATTTTTAAAAAATTGTGTCAAGAACGAACAGTGTGTGTCAAGGGGGTAGCAACTTTCCTTTTGTGGACAATATACAGTGGTGTATCGTCGTGGTGGCCTCGACTGCGCGGGTCTGTGAAGTGATTTTGGCGGATCCCTTCATAATAACTCGTGAGTGCACGGCGGCTGCCCGTTCCGACTGACCCCTAGTCAAAACGTGAAATTTGAGTGATATGAAGTGTTAAAATGTCGACGCAAGCTTACTACAAGGAGCGTCTGGGGTTCGACCCCCAGGAAGTACAGGAAGGCGTCAACGGTGGCTTCTACGACGGCCACCAACCGAAGCGTCATCGTGGCGACCGAGCTGAGTCCCACGACCAGGTCTACGAGGAGAATCTGACCAAGTTCAAAGGTACTACTTGTTGGGACTTCTTTATTCGACAGTCAGGTTCGTGGTGGTGGGTTATAGAGAATGCGCGTGGTTTGATGTATTGTATGGAGCCCATTAACCGTGGTTTGTTTTGACTTAAAACATTTTATGGTGTGATAATTAATACCTATTCACCTTGTCTACTACGTTATGTTCTGTTGAGTTGATAGTTTAATAACATAGTAATGTGTTTTGTGCTTTAACTTGATTATAATTTTTGATACTTAATATAAGAACCACGTAGTTTGAATATGTCTAAAATTTTTAGTACTTTTATTACCAGAAAATAACTATGCAGAAAGATACATAATGTCAATATTTAAATCGCTTATTGATAATAAAAATATTATTTCTTATGCGTACGTACATTATATTTATATTTTACATTTTAAAGCCATCGCTGTAGATATTTTAATATGTTCAATTGATACGTTTGTTCTGTTTAAGAAGATATTGATAAATGAAGTGCCAATCAAATTGTATTCACCGAGAGCATGTCAAAGGCTATAATTTAATTTAAACAAATGAAATGTGACAGCTGCACGTCTAAATTCTTCGCAAATATTACTGTGTACAGAGTATTCAAGCGTACCAGGTTGCGGAACTCAACGCTGCACATTGTTTAGAAAGATTTGTAATAGAAACAAAACCGTTTTAGTTGTAAATGCTTCCCTTATATAAAACTAGCGGACCCGGACGCGGCTTCGCCCGCTTAAACTTTACGAATGCTTATAGATATATTTAGGAAATAGTTTGTGAAAATATGTAACTAATTTAAATAAAAAAAAAAAAGTAAACGTAACCATAGTAAAATATTAATAAAAAAACTAAACAAAACCACCTACATTATTAATAATTTTATCTCTTTCTGTCTTTCTATTCCCCCGAGCTAATATCCAGAATAACTGAACTAATTT
>DWQW01004077.1:0-20767 GCA_018249695.1 Heliconius erato demophoon | reverse complement strand
CTTAACCTCGACACCAGAGCGAAGAAATGGAAATATAAATTTAAGTAAATATTTCATCTCCTCGAGTGGGGATCGAACCCACAACCGGTCGGTTTTGCAGTCACACCTCGTGCCGCTGCGCCACGACGGGCCTCAAATATTTATTTAGAAAACGTTTAAAAATTTGAACGTAGCGGGATTCGAACCCGCGCCTCCTGGAAAACTACCTGGTCGGTATATTACTACTAGCTTCACGCTATATCCCTAGTGGCGCAGTCAGAGAGAACGGGGCGCCAAACGCTACGGTCTCTACATACCTCTATCCCCTCGTCCACTGTCATCAACCTCTTCATACATACCCCCCGGGGGGTTTTCATGCTTTTTACGTGACCTTCCTCCAGTATCTTTGATACTCGTTTTCAAAGGTCAACCAAGGTCTCCCCCTATCTCTCTTACCACTCACTTTTCCATCATAAATCTTTTTTGCCATTCTTTCATTACTAATAAATAAGTAGTTTACATATAAACCGATAGATTAATTGTAAACATGTTAATTAAAAAAGTATCTAATTCCTAATTTCTCTTATTCTATAGTAAAAATATATACAAAATTTTTCAAACGGTGTAAAGCGAAACAAAGTGGAAAATAAAATAAATATAAGCAATGACGGTAGCCGCTCTCCTGGGCGTCCTTTACACGGTGCAGAGGTACGCTACAATGAAATCTGCACGTTTTATTGTAAGGAACTATCCGCTGATTTCAATTAGTATTTCAGTGTTTTTTCTTTTATACAATGGTAAAAGAAATATGTTTGAATAAATTTGTTTTATTTATTAAAATAGCAGAATTTAAGATAGAAATGTTTGCGTTTTTAAGATGATTTTATTAGGTAGACCAGTTACCAACTATTTCGTTGATTTCTTATTAAAAAATCAGCTTCACGCTGTATCCCGTAAATAGCAGGATAGGCAGAGAGAACTTAGTGTTAAGAAACTCTAATCCCCATTTGATATTATCATTATGGTAATTATAATAATCATACATAGGTCATAGATCAGGAAATGATGAGAGAGAGTTTGACGATAAAGCCGGAAGCAAACAAACGAAAGCAATTATAGAAGAGAAGATAAATTTTTAGAAATTTGTATGTATATGTTGTGGTTGTGCACTTGCGGAGTGTCTAGGCGTACACATCATACTTGTGAAATCTATTTCGTTGAAAAAAGTTTTATTATGAAAATAACTATGCTTTTATTTTTAGCAAGTATTGCCTTAATTTTATTTAAAATGGAACATGAAATGTCTTCATATTGGCTACAATTATAAGTAAAAGATTTCTTATTTAAAATGCCATTATATCCTTTAAAAATCAGGACAAGCGCGAGTCAGGCTCTCCCACCGAGGGTTTCATATAATTGGTGTGTACTAATATATGATACCTCACTTGAACTAGCGGTTTTAATACCAAATTTTGCCCCTTTTTAATAGTATGTATATTACAAACATAAAGATACAGACCTATTAACCGATAAACGACAGACGTGTATCATTTACAATTTACAATAAAATATTTCTATATATTGATTAATTTATATCTAGATAAATTAATATATAATATATACAGATTTTTATTATTTTTTATTATAATATTATTTAATGATCCACCAACCTTCACGTACGAACAAAAAAATACATAGTATAGAAACTAAATGTAGACAATAAACACTTACAGAGCTATACGTCTTGTTAAATAGGAATAAAGCAACCGCCTAACCCCAGGTACTAGATTTAAAACATGTTTTCTTTTTCTTTATTAACCAGTTTAATCATTCACATTGAACCTTCAGTGTTTTTTAAACTTAGAAAAAAAATTGCTATGTTTTTTCAATGTAGCCAATTTTTTTATATTGATGTAAGAGAAAGCCCAGCGTTGAGTTTTGCTAAGCAACATGCAATACCTTAGACATTTGGCAGAAAATGGAGAACGGAGTGTCTTAGGTTGTCTCTGTCTGCTGTGTGCGGGATATAGTGTAAATATTTTTTTATAAGATCTCTAACTTTCGAAATTTGAGTATTACTATGAATACTATTTGTTTAATTAATATGAATCTTCTAATTTATATACTAATTTATAAAGAAAACACAAAGACGTAATAATTGAATAAAAATATGTATCCATATAACTAAAGAAAATAAAATATATATAGAAAATTTTAATAATCCAAATAAAATTAAACTAAACGTGTGTTATTCTATGATAATAAATAAAAACCTATTTCTATAGAAAATCACTAGTCATACAATATTTGTAAGGAAAATACGTGTTTATCTTCTGTTACGTTGGAAAATATTAAAAAAAGGGGAAATCGCCTGAGGGGTTGTAATATTGTTTGCTTTTAATAAGAGCTGTGTTTGCGCGTGAGAATCTGCACCGGTTCCGCTTCTCGGTGACTGAGAAACATGTATGTTTTATAGCCACATGGGTTCCTAGAAGGTTCCCATGTATATGTTACTATGTTTTGTCTACGCGAGGAATTGTTTGTTTTCCATACATTTTCCTATATACTGAAGCAGTAGTACTGAAGTATTAGATGGAAGATAAACTTAGCTTATTTTATACCCCGTTTATATATGAAAAAGTATTCTGCTATAACTATGTATAATTTAAATTGTATTCTCATTTGTTTTACAGAAATTTATAGAGAGAAAGAAACACGAATAAAGAGAGAGGCTGTCGTAGCACAAGGGCAAGGCACTGTAAACTCGACGAATGTGGGTTCGATTCTCACTCGGTGGAATGAATTGTTATTTATTAATATTTATTTTTTTCGCTCTGTTTCCAAGGCAAAGCGTGGCGTTAAATAGCGTCACTCAACAGGCAATCGCTCAAGAAATCGGCAGAAAGTGGGCAATAGAGTGACTTAATACTAGGTTATCTCTGCTTACCCTCCAATATGAGGGATAAAAAGAAAAAAATCAAATTTTTTTTTATAACATAAATTATACCGTTTTAAACATTTTAATATATGTTGTTTTTATGTCAAATATTAATCCAGTCATATCAACCACACAAGCCAAATGTTATTTCCAACGTCACTAACTACGCAAGTTTGTTTTAATTTAAATTTATTACCAGTAAACTTAAACTCGACTGTGAAGTTTTAAACGTCATTTATAAATCGTAAACCGGATTGCGATTTCACCTCAGGGGAACTATAGGCACCTCTTCAACGATTCCGAATTGAACTTAGCTAATAATTTAAGTTAACAGTGTGTTTGAGACGAAATATGCCCGGATGGAGGGAAGTCGATTCATTAAATGAGTAGGAAATGGTAAGTAATGTCATTAATAAAATATGGCGTGGCCTGATTGTTTTGTGATTTTGTTTTTCAATTTATAAATATTTGTTTAATTTTTTTTTGGTTCACGCTGTTTCCCACATAAGACGTGCCTACCAAAGCAGAGGGAACCTACTGTTAAAGCACTCCATACCTCATTTTCTGTTAAGTGGAGGACACAACGTTTATATTATTATATTAGAGACGCTTTGCCGGTGCATCGACCTCAAATCTGTTTACTAAAAAAATTTGCTTCACGCTGTACCCTGCACGCAGCAGGGTAGGCAGAGGGAACATTGTGTTAAGACACTCCATTCCCCATTTTCCGCCGAAATCTAGAGGCATTGCGTGTTGAGTGGCGGAACTCAACGCCGCCCTTTGACTCAAAAAATAATAATAATAACAAAAATCCTTGTCAATAACATAATCTCAACATAATGTATAAATCAATATAAAACATAATTGCCATTTTCTCATTCGATTCACATTTTCATATAATAATATATTAAAGTAAAGCTTTCAAACATCCATTACCTTAGCGCTGCACTGTCGGTGTACCAAATGCTTCCTTTGAAGAGATTGGGCCCTTATAGAGATTTCAACACGTAGAAACACTATATGTAAGTACAGTACACCACTCATATAAAACCACGTGTTATTCATTGTGAACTCTATATACAAGGTTGTAAAAGGAAAGTGCGCAATCTGATTGACGCGTTGTACCTGAGGGTACACCGCTAAAAGCCGATAGAAAATTGAATTCTTATTCTTGGTAAACCTGCAGCCTCAAATCCGGCGGTTGCAAAGCTTTATTAAATTTCAATCATTTTTAAGGAACAAAATGATTTCAAACAACACGCAGACCTCGTGGATTACACATACATATATCTGTATATAGTATATACATACGACGCTTTATGCTTATAAATTGAAAAATCATATTTCAATATTAAACTAGAACAGGTTTTGGAGACAGCTGAGATTCGATTTTTATAGAAAATGAAAAACAATTTGAAGAGAAAAAATGTAAGCAATATTTTTTACCAAGAAAGAGCACCACAAATACAATAGAATCATCAAAATCCACCCACTCCAAATTTATGAGGTAACAAACAAAAAAAAATACAGTCGAATTGATAACCTCCTTTTTTTACAATCGGTTAAAAACTTAGAACACATAAAGCAACTATTTTTTATGTTCAGCACTTACCCGTATTTCTATTAAAATTATTCTCAATCGGTCCCATACAACCGAAGCAACAGGAGCGTAACTAAGATTTTCTATTCAAAACAGTTTAGCACATATGTAAATTCTCTTCAATAAATTCAGAGTGAACGTTTGTATGTAACATTAACATGTAACATTCCTATTTAAGCTAACAAGTTGAATCTGCATGTATGTACATGTATGTACATGTAGGTACATGTATGTACATGTCGTAGTAAAACATGCGGTCGGTGGGTGAGTGTCAAATATATCGTGTCACTTAAACCACTTCGAGGCACCTCCGTGACGTGACAGATATTTCATAGGATGACAGTGGCCAGTGGAATAAGTAGTTGTTTTGTTAACCTAAATGCCCAAGTCCGAATTGAGTGTGGAGCTTTGTTTTAAACAGCCTGACAGTTCTGCTTAATTTTTATATATTTTTTCTTTATCATATTAAAAAAACCTTTTTACACAACTTTTTTCTCACGCTATAGGCACCCTCTGCCTACCTACCTAAATGCGGGCATTTAGGTAGGTAGGCAGAGGGTGCCTAGTTTTAAGACACTCCGCTCTCCACTGTCCGCTAAATTCTGGAGGTATTACATGTTGAGTGGCGATTCTAAACTTCGGGTTTTGCCTCGAGACCAGAGCAAAGAAATGAAACTAATAAATATTTCATTCCTCGTGTGAAAATCGAATTCATAACCTGCTGCGTTGACAGACACGACGAATCTTTATTATTAAAGAAATAAATATTCAAATATAAACATATATTCAAATATAAACATACATAAATATTCAAATATATGTTTATATTTGAATATTTATTTCTTTCATTACCCTATACATACATATTTATAAATTTATACAGTATCTATATATATAAAAGGACTTGTGCTGACTGACTGAGGTAAGACGCACGCACAGCCGTAACCGCTGTGCGTAGAAATGTGAAATTTGGACAGATGTTTATTTTCATAATCTGGACATCCACTAAGAAGGGATTTTGAAAAATTTTAACCCTAAAGGGATGAAATTGGGGTTGAAAGTTTGTATGGAAAACAATTTAAATCTGCACCGATTTTTATAAAATTTGAAATTCAGACTCTCAAAAATATTTCATTAAACACGTGTTTCATGGTTTTTAAGAATTCACCCCCTAAGGGTTCAAATAAGGGGTTGAAAGTTTATATGGAAAATCTTTAAATTGCCACCGATTTTTATAAAAAAATAAACTTAGACTGTTAAAAATATTTTATTGAACATGTGTTTCGTGTTTATTTTAGAATTCATTCCTAATAAGCGGGCGAAGCCGCGCGCGCCCTCTAGTTTACTATATTATAAGAATTTATATTATCTACAAAAGCCTTACTTACTTAAATAAATCGAAAAACACGTAACAAATATATTGAAAAAGAGCTTATTTCACCTAAAATTGCCTTGTTGTTTGTTTCTACAATGTCTTTTTTCAATCCAAGGAGGGGACGACAAAAAATATTCTATTACAGTGCGAAAGGAACCCTACCAATTGGCAATATCTGTTTAGATGGAAGGATACGGACGCATTAGTTTATTAGGTGTGCAAAGAAAGATAGATCCGTCAAAGTCAGTTGCAGTGGGGAGCGTTGGGTCCCGTTTTACCGCTATTTGCAGTTGTCTCCAGCGTGTGGTCCAAGTGACGATTTAGTTTTTTTTTTATATTTACACATGTGGGGAGCTATTATTTATATTTATAGTTTATTTAATATGTCATTTATATATTTCAATATTGTAATTTATTTATTTATCATACACACATTTAATACAATTTATATATTATATAGTAAGTATTCGTATTTAGTTTATTTATATGAAAGCGCTCGCTGCCGTCGACTGAACCGGTAAGGTGTCGTAATATTTACTCTTACTCCCTTGTCAACGGCATATTTAATTACTAACAGTCGATGCTTGCCACTCGATGCGCTTTCCATACGCTCCATTATTTTCTCAGTTACTTAATATAATTGTAATAATCGTATTCTCTTTTATATATGTATATATTTGTGGTTGACTTTTATACTGTGTAGTGATTTACTATTTGTGCACAAACAGTATGTACTTAAAAGTGGTGTTAAATATATTTAGTATTAAACGTGAGTAGACTTTTTATTCATCTCCATCAACACTGCACAAAATTAATCACTATATATATGAATCACTACTCATATGATCACCGTAGCGGTTAACACTCTGTTCTCTCTATGAATAAAGAGAGAAGAACAAAATGAAATAATTGTTATCTGTTTAATACAAACTACACGCATTCTGATATGAAATGTATGGTGATAAAAAATATACTGTTGAAACAAATTTATTCAGTAGTTTAAAGATACATCTTGTAAGAATAAAGAGAAAAATAATCTTTCTATACCTTACTTGAGGCCAGTCATGGCGCAGGGGCACAAAGTGTGACTGTACCGACTGGTTGTGGGTTCGATCCCCACTCGAGGAGATGAAATATTTACTTAAATTTATACCATTTCTTTGCTCTGGTGTCGAGGACAAGCGCGGCGTTGAGTTCTGCCACTCAACACGCAATGCCTCCAGAATTCAGCAGAAAGTAGGGAACGGAGTGTCTTAACACTAGGTTTCCTCTGCCTTCCCTGCAGTGTGCGGAATACAGCGTGAAGCTGATTAAAAGATGATCCTCATTTAAACCACACCAATCGCTCGCAGCTGCACCACACAACAAATGCATTTCCTAAGAGGCACTGGCAGCGTGTCCCCCGTGTACGACCGCGGTGTGCCGGTGATTTGTATTCTTCCCTATCACGATTAAGAAATTGTCCTGTGGTCGATAATAGGGTACCGCCAGTAGGGTGGGAAACGGGGTGCAAATGAAATGACTGATTACTTGCCAACCCTTAAGTTACTTTGATTGAAGCTAAATGTTTATGTGGTATTAATGTCATTATTCTAGAAAAAAAAATAGGTTTGGATCATTATAATAAGTGTATTTGTATGTGAAGTGTATCTATTTAAAAATATATTTCATTATACTTTATAGAATGAATATTTTTTTTAACTTTTGGATTTTGGATCAAGTAAAATATTTATCGTCTCAAAAATAGTATATTGAATCAGAAATTCGTAAAGCACCACGTTAAATATAGTAAGACAGTACATTTAAGAAATGCACAGCAATCAAACCTAAACCTAAAAAAAACACAACTAAATCTGAGCACCGTTTAAAGGTCTACCCATGACCAAAAAACACTTACAAAATAACACAATATATTATAACTAAATCAAGATAAATCGCAGAAACAACTCTACTTAATAAGTAGCAGCCATCATTTAAAACCATAAAAGGGCAATAAATAAAACATCATTGTTTTCCCCAAAAGTACCCTGACAATTCGTCTCGTAAGCTATTGTATCGGTTTAGGGCTCCATCATGAGAATGCGCCGCAAATGTTTCTTTATCATAGTCAATAGCTCCGAGTGTCTCGCAAATTGCATCTGCCATCAATCTAAACTGCTAGTGCTACCGTCGTTACGTACGGTACAACGTACTCTCTTAGTAGTACTCCCTCATCAGATAAGATGAAATATAAAAATAAGTAAAGTTAGACTTTTATATTCTTTTTATAGTTTACAATTGATAGATATGTAGGTATTTTTTTTATATATATATGACTTGTATTCTGTAAAGTTAAAAGAGAGATTCTAGTGATATATCACACCATTCTCTACCGTCAAGACTTTGCCCTTTTATGGTGAGATGAGAAACTGGTTATTTTGCCTGATCATAAATGACATTATTAATGGATATTGAAATCGAACTCACAATGCTTTAATTGTAGAAGTTATAATACATGTTTTATTTTTTGTTATTATTATTTCACTATGTCTTAATTTCAATGCAACAAGCTAATATATTATATAAATTTAAAAACTTTATCGTTTCAACGAATATTTTTAGTGTTATTTAAATGAAAATAAAAATAATCGTTGATAATTATACACTTCACTTTATAAAATTCTAATAGAAAAATCAATAGATACATTTTTTTTGGTTAGTTAGAGGTAACCTACTTTTAACATACTTCGTTACCTACGTTCCGTTTGGTTTTCGAAATATTGTGTATTGAATAGCGAATCTTAACACCGCGCTTTGTCTTCTTACCAGAGCGAAGAAATAAAAATAATGAATACCCACAAGTAGTTATCGAACCCACTAGCTAAAAAAAATAACATCCTTAATTTCTACCATATCACGACTAGAACTAAATCGCCTAAAGTAGAACCACACCCAAAACCTCTCCCCATGCTTAAAACGCAATGTTTACGTAGTTGTTACTCTTCGTTAGACAACGATTTGTCACGAATACTTTAGGAATATTGTTTTTAGATTGAGTGGAATTTGCGAATCCGGTGTAGGGAGAGGGTGCGGTTTAGTAAAAATTAAAATTAAATCAGCTTCACGCTGTATCCCGCACACAGCAGGGTAGGCATAAGGAACCTAGTATTAAAACACTCCGTTCCTCTATATCTCGCACACGGCAGAAGGAACCTAGTGTTAAGACACTCCGTTCGTCATTTTCTGCCAAATTTTGGAGGCATTCCGTTTTGAGTGGCGGAACTCAAAGCCGCGCTGTACCTTGTATATTTTTGATTTCCTCGATTGGGGATCGAATCCACAACCAGTCGTGTTTACACATTAATGTCCCTGCGCCACGACTGGCCTTTAACATTTTAGTAACTTGCGAACTAACTAATATGAAGATAGAGCTTTAAACAATTAAGCAGGTTCACACTGTATCCATATATTTCATCTCCTCGAGTGGGAATCGAACCCACAACCAGTTGGTTTTACAATCACACCTCGTGCCGCCACGCTGCGCCACGAGTGGCGTCAAGTTTTGTATATGTTTAGTAGTTTGATCCATAAACTTTTAAGCTATACTCAAAGTAATGAGCTAAGCTCAAAGTTTTGAGTTCTAATTCAAAAGTTTTTGATAAAAGGTTTTTTTAAAAATTTAACTTGAAATAATTCAAAAAGTAATTAAAACTATGAAACATACATATTACTGAATATTATTTGCCTCAACTTTGTAGACGCAAACATACGGGGCAAAATAATAATGCTTTTCGGCGTGTATTTTAACTTCTAACTAAAATACGAGTTAACTCTATGACGCCATAATCATATGGAAACTACCTCAACTTTTCTGCATAGGGAAATATTTAAAATATTAGTTTTTTTATAGGTTTCGAAATATTAGCCATTTAAAGATTTTTTTAAACGTCTTCATTTACAGTTTTTTCATAAACAATTTATATTTATATTATTATATTCGCGGTGTAGAGTTCCGCCACTCAACATCTAATGCCTCTGCCTCTCTTCGGCGGAAAATAGAGAATGGTCTTAACACTGTCTACCATGCTACCTGCGGGATATAACGTGAAGCTGGAAATATTCGCTAATATACGTCCTATATAATCAGGCAGCGTGAAGCCATCTGAATATTGTAGTTTACTTCTTATACTATTTACACAAGGCTTAATTTTCAATTGAAGTTCCCGCATTATATTAACAGAGAAAACCTATTAGTATTTCTATACCAAATTAAATTAAATAACACTCAATATCATACAAAAATACAAAGCTTTTTCTGATAATATTATTTTTTAACTACAAGTTCAATAATTTTAATTTTCAAAGTCACACTTAGTACCATAAGTATTCATATATTGGCATTGAGTGATCGTTTCTTATTTTTTAGCTTCCAAGGCGAAAATGAAAATGGTAAAAGCGCAACTCCATTTCATATAATATGACTATATGAGACTCTACATTTGCCACGTGCCTTTCATAACTGCATGTAATATGAACATTATGTAGCTGAACTTGATGAAAATTTTCACGTGAAATTAAATTTAAAACTTCAATATGTCCACACAAGTTTTAACTTTAATATTCTTTTATTCGAGTATAGCGCCACGTTGATGCTGTCGTGTCCTAGTTTCGAATTTATTAAGAATCAAGAAAATGATTTTTCGAAAAATTACTTTTCAATAATTTTATATTCTCTATCTTACAGGAAATTTGTAATATTTTTTTTTTTATTGTGAAGGGCAGAGAACCTAAACGCATGTAATTTTGTCAATTAGTAAGAAAAGTTAACGATAACTGATTCTCCACAGAGACCAAATAAATTTCTATAACATCAATATTTCAACAAGCAGGATCAGAACCGACAACCATCGGGTCAAATCAACCTTAATTAACAACAAAGGCATCATCCTCATATTATTTTAAAAAATAAAAAATTACATAGAAAAATTTTGAAAGTGTGAGACAGAGTATCTTAACACTAGGTTCCCTCTGCCTACCCTGCTGCTGTGTGCGGGATGCAGCGTGAAGCTATTTTTTTCTTTTTTTTATTTTTACATAGAAAAACCACTAAACAGGGTTGCATAACAGTGATTGCTGACTCCAATGCACCTAAGTGCAGGAACCTAAATAATTCAGTGCACGATGGATAGCACTGATAGGGCCCATCCGTCACAGGGCACTGCGTAAATCGTCTGGAACTTTCGATTGCATCCCCAAATACTACCCCTGATATATGGGATAGGGATTATAATATTGTCTATTTAAATTTATTACTATAGTGATATATATTTGATTATTTCACTTTGTTTTAGATTTGGCTTTATTTTTTACTAAAAAAAAATTTAAAAAATATTTCAAATTTATACTAATATTGTAAAGTTGAAGAGTTTGTTTAGTTTAATGCACTAATCTCAGGAACTACTCTACTGCTCGAATTAAAAAATCTATTTGTGTTGGTTTGTTCTTATAAGGAAAGGTTATCGGCGTTAATAGTTTAAATATAACACACTGCACCTGCGGTCAGAGTACCCTGGGGCCTCGAAACCGCTGGTAAAAGCATTAGAACGTAAAATGCATTAGATAATTGACTTATTAGTAGTTCTTTATGAAAAACAAATAAAACTATATAAATATCTTACACATACGTACCTCAACGTTTGAAAAACAGCAATAATTTACAAAACATAAGCTTTATACTTATATACAAAGTAAATAAAGTTATTTAACTAATATTAAAATTTACTTGTAAAATAAATTACAATAATAATTTAGAGACGGATTTAAAATATATCACGATTTATCCCAAAGGCACACAACCTTTATTGAATTCTGTGCGTCTCCGGAACTCAGTATGCACATTTTTGTCATAGCCCGCCTCCTCTATTATACCTTCTATATCTTACGTTCCTTTCAAAAGCAAGACAAAAAATACGATTTAAAATACTAAGACTAAGTATTTGGTTACACTTTTTTTAAAGTGTTTGATTGATCATTTAAACGGTTGAACTTGTTATTAATATTATAAGTAAATATGATAAGGAATTTCAATTTACGATCACTGTGAAATTCGTCCTTATCTCTAACAAATCAAGATTATTGTATAGAAGAAAACATATTTATAGTATACTCATCGTCGCCCGCAACTTCCCAAGTGTAGACTTTAAGAGGTAAAACGGAAAATTCCGTTTTCCCTGTTTCGGTACGAGGTTTCGAGGTCTACTTTCAAAAAGTTCCCCCACATTTCCTAACCTATATACAAAAAACGTCAAATTACAACTTTCTAAACCTAGTAGTTTGCTCTGTAAGTTGTCTGTCAGTCACTAAGTAATACAAGAGTTGTACTATTTTTTTTTTCAGCTTCACTTAAGTTAAGACACTCCGTTCCCCACTTTCTGCCGAATTCTGGAGGCATTGCGTGTTGAGTGGCAGAACTCAACGCCATGCTTAACCTCGACACCAGAGCGAAGAAATGGAAATATAAATTTAAGTGAATATTTCATCTTCTCGAGTGGAGATCGAACCCACAACCAGTCGGTTTTACAGTCACGACTGGCCTCAACTATATATTGGTATGATAAAATTCTTGCGTTACTATTGGATTACCTTTTTTGGATTTATAATGAAATTATAGGTACAAAAATGCAACAATATTTTATATTTCCGTATCGAGAGACTATTTGAAATGAGGGAATATCGGTAGGTAATTTATAATCGATCCCTTACGTCTGTTTTTGGCATGTCAATTAGGGAAGTCCCCCAAGATAACGTCGTTCTAGATAAACTTAACCATAGACATACCTTGCAATTAAATTTGTGCATAGGTTTTTCTTTATATACATAAATGATGTATATACATCTTTTAATTTAGATAATTTTATGTAAATATATCTTTTAAAGACAGGCTTTCCAAATAAAATAAGCTGTGTTTACGGAATCTAACGCCGCATGTGGGCTCACATAGAAAAATTAAAAACGAAACGTAACTAAACTGAGAAAGCGTTTACGTTATCTATATGTAAACATAAAAATAATCCTCATATTATATATGCCATTAACTTACACTTCAGTTTCCAGATAACACACCTTAAATTTCCTATCATCAACATCACCTATCAACACAAAAAAGACATACAGATGTAAAACAAAATAAATTCTAATAACTATATTAAAATTTAATAAAAAAATATCCCAACAAAAAAACGACTGACAGTTTTAAAGTGCTGGCAATATTGAAATGCTCGCGTGTCAAGTCCACTTAAAATATAAAGGGGAGAGCTGACGTGCCTAATATCAAGAGATTACCGTCTCATTAATGCACAGACATGCAACATTTAAAACTTTATTGCTGGATGGAATGTGTGGTTTGGTCCAATGGTTTAATGAAATTCTGTATGCGTTAGTTAAAAGGAATATGCTTTGGAATGTATGGTATTATCGTTCGAATTGTAGAGTCCTCGTTTTCTTTTTAACTTTTTTGTTTCATCAGCTTCGGCAGGGTAGGCAGAGGGAATCTAGTTAAGACACTCCGTTCCCCACTTTCTGCCGGATTCTGGAGGCATTGCGTGTTAAGTGGCAGAACTCAACGCCGCGCGTTGCCTCGACACCAGAGCGAAGAAATGGAAATATAAATTGAAGTAAATATTTAGAGTGGGGATCGAACCCACAACTAGTCAGTTTGACAGTCACACTTTGTCTGGCCTCATATTATTTCTTTTTTATTTTTATAAAATAAATATTTGTAACAAAATTGAAGGAACGTTTTAATATAGTCACTTTCCGTAACTATGTGCCAAGAATCAATTCCTATTATTAAGCAAACCGTGAAGCAGTCAAAAAACAAGCAGTCTATAAGATTGACACTACAATTTTTTTGTTTACTCAAACTTGTTGGTAATGGCCTATTAAATAATAGCGAAAATTTAAGTTTTAACTATTAAGACAATATAAGTTTATCTAAAGTTCTAACTATAAAAAGAATTCAACAGAAATTAACACCACTTCTGTATGGTTATTCACAAGAAATTGTAGAGCTATCTCTATCATTTTCGGTTATACCCCACATATCGTACAGGGGTAGCGTTTACCATGCAAATTCGAATTCCGAGCAGCGCTCTTCCCGTAAACTATCTTCAAGATGGGGTTACACGTTAGATCGCATTGTATGGCGATGATAATGACCCCATAATTTTATGAAGGCACGAGACGGAGCAGAACAGAGAATATGGTTAAAATCTAAGTGAAAATTATGCTGCAGTGTCGTAAAGAACGGCGAACTATAGACTATTCTTTGTGAATGTATCAGACATACTTTATTGAAAAATATTGTGAACAAAGATAAGTTTTTTATTAAAAATATATACCTAGCTAACACATACATACATAAATTGAATACCAATCATTATATTTATATAAATGGTACAAAAATCTTCCTTGTAAATAAAAAGCACGACTTCCTATTTAGAACTACAGTTACTTACCAAAAGACCAATCAAAAGTGTATACCTGATAAAGATATATCCCACAATCCCTTTGACGGACTCGAGTATGCAATAGATTTTAATTTTCGATAATGTTTCGATGGCGAGCCAAAACGTCGAGTGATTTGTTGCACGCTATAAAATGTACTCACAAAATTGCATGTTTATAGACGAATGTTGCAGATTTTAGTTAAATTTTAGTTTGGATTATTTCAATGGAAGTTATGTCTTTTATTTGTTTTGAAAATGTATAAAAATTTGAACGTAGCGGGACTCAAACCCGCGCCTACTGGAAACCGATTAGATCGGTTTTCTAAATATGTATATTTCATTTCTAAGTGTGGGATAACACTTTAAAAGTGTTAAAAAAAGTGTTGTCTTATGTTTTTTGTTATGCGTTCATGAAAGTAGTTGGTAAATAATAATTAATATATTCAATAGATTTTCTTTAAATTCGTGAATTAGTAATGTTAATTGTGCTGATTAGGACAATGATGATGACTTAAATCGATATATGCATCTAAAATTTATACATTTCATTAATATTTTCACACATTAGTAGTATATATATCAGGGGTCCCCAACCTTTTCTTGATCAAGGACCACTTTTATATCATTCTTGGTAGCAGGGACCACTATGCATTTAGGTATAATAAAAATTAACTGTAAATTAAATCAAACAGAACCTTTGCCTCACCATCCCCAGTCATAAAATTAAAATCGTTCGCGGACCATATTTAGGCTTCTGCGGACTACTGGTGGTCCGCGGACCACTGATTTGAACCAGTTATGTATAGAATATACATACATCATTCTAATTTAAGATATTATATTTACAGGTTTCATACAAGTAAACAATCAAGAAAAGAAAAAGAAACAAAGAATCTTAAATGCAATTTAATATATTATGACATTTTCGACAAAAACAAATTAAATAAAAAAAAAGTACAGAACAAACCCCTTCTTGAACTTAATTTAGAAAGTCTACTCCAAATTAAGGATTCCAATGCGAAAGCTCGCGCTCTGTCAACGTACACAGCACGATGTAAGTTGATTATATGGAAAATCCGAGGCAGGTGAAGGCGGCGTTTCGTCAAACTGTTATTGCGTTAAGTCGGGCGAAGGTTCGAGACGTTTCGTGTAATTGAAACTTTAGAGAATTCATTTAGCATTTGACTATTTGCATTAATATAGTATGAATGTTAAATTTGACGGTAAATTTAACTGCAGTTATGCTACTGTACGTTAAAATTTGGATAACGGTTTGTTTGGATAAATCAGTTGATACCAGTAGCTGGTCTTGGTTGCGCTCGGGTGCTACTTTGACTCGTCTAAATTATTTTTATGACAGAAATGCCAATTATTTGGAGTTCTTACCACGATATGATCTAGTGAATATCTGGTCTAATCTAGCTTCACACTGTATCCTACACATAAAAGAGTAGCCAGAGAATACCTAGTTTTAAGACACTCCGTTGTCCATTAAGACATTTTCGTTTCCCAATTTCCGCCGAATTCTTGAGAGAGAGGCAAGTCTTGCGTCTTGAGTAGATGAAACTCAATGCTGAGCGCTACCCCTTATATTACCAGAGCTAGGAAATAAAAATATTAAATATTTCACTAAATCGAGTGAGGATCGTACATACAACTGTTGCTTTTATACCAGTACGTTACTGCCTCTGCGCTGCGCCACAACGGCCTCAAATGATACTCTGTAAGATAAATAATAAAATATATTACTTTAGCTACAATTACAGGGCGTTAGTGATTGTAAAAATTGTACAATACGCCATAAAATTGCTTTAAGCGGGTGCGCTGCAAAAACAGTTAATTATATGTTAGTACGTTGTATGACGATAATATTCAATTTTATTAATTCCAAACAAAATATATCTATCTCTAATAAATAAATGAAAAAATAATTGAAACTTATAAGGTGATATTTCATTGATTTTCATTTGACATGTATATTAAAACTTACGAGAGAAAGTTATTTTATTATCGAGTAAATTTAATGAATACAATCTTCGGCTTTTATAGCATGTAATTTGGACGTTGAATTCATGCATTTCTAGAAAATGTAAAATTAAAATAATTCAACGCTCTCTTCACGGCCGCAAGCCTAAGCTCGAGTCCGGTGGGGGGCGCCCTTGTCGCCGATGACGTCCTATCATACAGCCACACGTAGTGTTCATTACTGAATATATCAATCTGTTGGCAAATGCAGCATAATAAAAGTATTATAGAAGTTATGCGGGCGAAGCCGCGAGTGGGTAATAAAAATAAGCTTTCCTTATTTCCCCTAATTCCCAACAATGTTCGAATAAGTGTTGCCGTAAAAGTTTCAAGAAGCACTAAAGATAGTCGACATCAAATAGAAATAAATACAAAGCACTAACTCCGATCGCAGGTAACAATGTTTCAACTTCTTGTCATTGTGCAGCTCCGACGCTATCTCAATACTTCAAAGTTTATATCTTTCACGATTCGGTGCATATCTTAACTTGGAGACGTGAAGTGTATGAACTATAAAATATTCATAGGTTCCAGTTGGAATGGAAGTTTTACATTATTTTTGTTAATGAGGTCAGTCGTGGCGCAGCGGCACGAAGTGTGACTGTAGAATCGACTGGTTTTGGGTTCGATCACTCAACAAGCAATGCCTTCAGAATTCAGCAGAAAGTGGGAAACGGAGTGTCTTAACACTAGGTTCCCACTGCCTACCCTGCTGTGCGCGGGATACTACGTGAAGCTGATTTAATTTTTTATTTTTGTTTATTAAGATACTTTATAAGATTTTTTGTATGGAAAGATTATGACGTGAAATTGAAAGCAAAAAAGTTCATATTTGTATTTATAAGTATATCTGATGTTTCAAGTGTTTAAAGGTCACTGAAAAGGGAGACTGGTTGGTGGAGACATATCATCTCACTACCTTTTTTCTTTAGAAACACTTAAAGACTCAATCGTATATCGTATTACAATTCGATCTAATATGAACAATTGAATAGTTTAGGTTATATATATTTAAAAAAAACTATAATCTAACTTTTTTAACCGTTTATATGGCGGCAGCTAAAATATTCAACATTTTTTTTTATTATGTTAAAATGACTCCTAATGATCCATATAAGTATGGAAAAAAAATATTTTCAAAATTTCTTAATAATAATCGAAACGAAAAAATGTTATATAACATCTTTTTCTTTGCGATATTGGAAAAATATAGTTTAAAATTGAGATATCATCTTGTCTATTGTAACAGGTACAAGGAGTTAGAATGCAAGTTCGTTATCTGAGCGCCCACGGGCACGTCTACGAGAGCGACGTTGACACAAACATTGCTCCCAATACTATAAATATTATTTCATATAAATTCTAATATCACATATTTTCTATACAGATAATAAAATTGTCATTCATCTGTCTGTACATTGAAGATATATGAGAAAACCTCTTGTCGAGGGTATTTATTTATTTAATAGAATGCAAAATAATGATTTTGTATTTTTTTGTCTGTTTGTTTTGCGTTAACGTTTGTGCGCGCTAATCTCAAAAATGGCTAAACTGATTTAAATGCAGTTTTCACTATTGTATTTTAACAAGCTTCCCCTAATATTTAGTGTTTGTTTTATTTAAATGATTTCATAAATAAAAAAGTAATAACAATTTAAATTTTGTGTTAAAAACAAAGTCGCCACAAAATAAATGTTTCATTTAATTGACTGAAACTTAAGTTAAATCATTGTAGAGATATCGTGTTAACAATGAAATTACATTTAGATTAATAGGGGAACAGTGGGACAACGCAGCGTCTAACTGTAAACAATATGATTGTGAGTTCGATTCCTATTCGAAAAAATTATAATATTTTGAATCATTTCCATTTCCCCGATCTCTGATAAGACTGTATATGTATACTTAACGGAAAGCAGAGAACGTAGTATCTTAACACTGGGTTAAAATAAAAAAAATATTTAAAATAATTATAAAAACTTCTGTATAAGTTAAAGATATAGAAACGATACGGCATATTTACATGACAGTGCATTTTGTTATCATCCGCCCGAGGGTGCGTCTGGGGCGTGAATCAGATCGGTCGACTTCGCTGCACTTAGCAAGTTACGTTATTTATAATATATTTGTCACAACTGATTTTAAGATAAAATCTCAATTTAAAATCATATTTTTTTTTCATATTTAACAGATAATATGAAAATATTATTACTATTATTATTCTTCATAAATAATGATATTTTATAATAATACTTTACTTATAACAAATTAGCTTGTATTTACCCCGCATGCAGCTGGGTGGGCAGAGTGAACTGTTAAGCTGGGAACCTAATGTTAGCGAAGACTATTCGCTCCAGAATGCAGCTACTATCCGCTGCATTCTGGAGACATTTCGTTTTAAGTGGAGGAACTCAGCGCCGCGCTTTGCTTCATTACCAGAGTAAGAAAATAAAAATATTAAATATTTAATTTCGAGAAGTGAGAATCGAAACCCCCCTCCCCCTGCGCCACGACTGGCCTCTGTACTTGTATATTAAAAAATCTTTTGAAAATATATTTATACAATAGAACACCCTATAAATATCTCATCCAAAGATATATTTTGAATAAAAAATATTATTTAGAATAAATCTTGAGACCCAAATAGAAGCATCCATAATACTTAAAAGGTATTATATTTTTTTTCCTCAAACCAGACGGTTATAGAAATGTACCTACGACTGCCTATAGTAAAAGTTCAGTTCATTTGACAATACAAGTCTGCAAGTTTATAATTTCGCCTCCGGATACGTCTCGCTGAGCACTGATCGCTGTTAGCGACTTCGGTGCACTCTCTGAGTGCGGATGTCAAGTTGGAACGGATTTTTGATTGAAAATATTTTCTTTTTCAGCTACACGCTGTATACCGAACATAGTAGGGTGGGTGGAACCTAGTGTTACAAAAGCTCCAAGAGGATTTGTCTTTTCAGTGGAAAAAGACGGAATTTTCCTCTTTATGTCTTAAAGAAAATTGCAGGCAAAAAAGTTTGTATAATCTATACTATACTGTACTATACTAAGCTTCACGCTTTATCCCTAGCAGGGTAGTCGGAGAGAACGTAGCGCCAAACGTTACGGTCTCTACATACCTCTTTCGCCTCATCCACTGTCATCAACTTCTTTATACATGCCCTTCGGGGGACCCTCATGCTTTTTACGTGACCTTTATCTTTGATACTGTGTTTTCGAAGGTCAACCGTCAACCGAGATCTCCCCCTATCTCTCTTATCACTGACTTTTCCATCATAAATCTTTTTTTCCATTCTTTCATCACTCATTTGTTCGACGTGCCCAAACCAGCTTCTCACCGTACTTGTATACACTAAATTGTAACATAATATAAAATACTGTTAATTCACTATGATTCGGTCTAACTGGTATCTCCCTATATTTCCCTTCGGTATACTTATATCTCCCTATCTATTTAATTAAATTTATTTTAGTATATTGTTAGTATTAATAATAATAAAATCTCAAATACTTACATATATATATGTAAAAAAACTTAAAAGATATGAAATCGATATATACACAAATATAATTTCCTTTTCTAGGTCAACGTACAGATGAAAATAACAGGCAAAAGTTAAACGAGATATAAAACGCCTTAAAAAATGTCATTATTCTGAGCATTCATCTCTTGGAGCGCCAAAGAAAGCCTTTGTTCGCAATACTCATTTATTCGGACAAAACTTTTTTTTTTTCGCAGTTAATGTGCAAATTAACCGTCAGAACGCGAAACGCCAAACAATGCTTCCTCCCCTGATTCTAAGTTATAAAATTCTTTTGGAACAGGAATTCTCTTTTTGGAACGATTATCTTGTACGGTCTATACTTATCTCTATAAGACATTAAAAATATTTTGTCTGTACATTTAGTAATTTTGACTGAAATGGATAAAGGGACACTTAAAAAGAATAATAGAAAGCAAAAAGTTTTACTTTGAATTTCTCGTCTGTCTGTCTGTCTGTCTGTCGACATATTTTTGTCCGCATTTTTCTCTGAAAGTACTGAACCGATTTACTTGAAAATTTCACCAATTTCTTTGTTTTAACTCAATTTAACTACTAAAGTTTAGTTCATCAAAATCGGTTCATTAAAAAAAAAGTTATCGTCATTTGAAAGAAGTCGTAATTAATTCAACACAGATATAAACGATCTTGAAAGAAATATCAAGTAAATACAAAGATTTTTTTGGTGGTTCGTTCATATAATATATGTAACTAATTTAAAAACTGTACAGGAGTTAATATGCAATTATTGCAGTTATTTTACAAAGAATATTATGAATCCTTCAAATCAATAATTTAACATTTAAGGCTGTT
>DWQW01004076.1:0-20769 GCA_018249695.1 Heliconius erato demophoon | reverse complement strand
TAAGTTAGTATTAAGAAACAGAGTCTGTAACATGTAGTCTTAGCGACAAGTTGTCTTTAAAATATATTATAATTAAATTAAATTGTATCTTTTTAAAAAGCCTACCACGGCGGTTCGAACTTGACTAGGGAATCACGTTCGTCAAAGCGGCTAACGTTGCGCCGTATACAAATGGGCGCATCGTCATTCTATTTGCCGCCGCAAGCAGTCGTTGAACGTTCACAACAACAAAATGGCGTCGCAACCCGTAATAATAATATCGGATCAAATTGACAAAATGGATTTTATTATTGAAAACGACGATAGCTCTCGTGAAAATGACAGTGTTAAACATAAATTTAATAGAGACCTTCAAAAATTTTATAGTGCTCAATCAGGAAAAGTGAAAAAGCCTTGGACAAGAGATCGCGTGGCTCAGGTTATTTCTCATGTCAAAATGAGTAAGGTCGCCATGAACTCAGGAACACGTCGCTCACCCGAGCAATATTACTGGAGTACGAAATACGACGTGATAAATGTTGGCAATGAAGATCATCTCGTCTTAAAGAAAAAGAATCCTGACGAACCTTCGATACGGGTTATTCCCATCGAGCAATATTTCGACTTTTTATATGAAATTCACGAAGAAATCGGACATGGCGCGAGGGACAAAATGCAATACCATGTTAAAAATAGATTTTACATTCAACGGAAAGCAATTGAAATATTTGTTTCTTTGTGTCCCGTATGTGAAATGAAGCGCAAAAAAGGTATGGTTAGAAATCCAATAATTTCCAAAAATTTGAACACTAGGTTTTTTAACATTTTTTGAGTGTTATTCCACACTTAGGAAAGAAAAATATTTATTAAGAAAACGTATAAAAATCCCGCTTCGTTCAAAATTTTTATAAGTTTTCTTAATAAATATTTAAACACTAGTATTTTAACGCTTAAATTAAATTTATTAATCGTTAATAACCTCACAATTATTTAAGTGCAGATTAATAAAAGTACTAATGTACTAACTCATCAGAAGCCACAGATTTTAATTTTACTTGTAAATTTTGTAAAAATATAACTTACATTTTTCAATTTTGTTGTCTCGAATAATGCATAGTAACCGTACATCGTTTCTGTTTTACAATTCCGCTTAATATCAGACGGCGCTTTGTATAAAGTATAAAGAGTACCTACAATACCTCTGAATGTTGGGATGATGCATTACAAAACAACGACGTTTTTCAATCTAACACGCTGTTATGTAATACAGCGTAGTGTAGTGGGGTATAAAAACGCCATAATGGGATCAGAGTGTCTTAACACTAGGTTCCTAGGTTCCCTATGCTACTATGAGCGGGATACATCGTAAAGCTAAAAAAATCCAGTCGTTACCTGCTATAATATAAGGGGAATCTGACTGCAACTTTTGAGCCTGTAAAATGGGTAAATAAAAAAAAATATAATTGTTTATGTTTCGTGAAGATCATTTTTAATGTAATAGTTAAGGATACGTAGTATTTATTTCGCTTTATTTTAGCAAAGCGACGAACATCTCCTGACGTATCTTTCTCGGACAAAGGAAGTAAAGAATACGAAATAGATGCGGCACATAAAACTAACATAAATACGGCTATGCAGAAAAAAAACATTGAAGAAGGTAAATGCGACAGTATTGAAGTAACTGGAATGGTTACAAAAGGTAAATGTGAACCGTAAATTATAGAGAGAAGAAATGGAAATATTAAATATTTTGTCCTTCTCCCGAATCGGAATCGAACCCACAAACTCCGTAATAAGTTACTTCTCTATAATTCAGCGAAATTATATATTTATTTTAAAAAGAAAATTGTCTTTCAGATTTTAAGTAATACTGTAAATCCGTACACAAAGACCTCTAGCGACAATCTCAAGTTTATACTTTAAAGAGAATAAACATGCTGACATAACATTTTTCTAAAAATATTTTTGTATATCTTTACATATGCTTAAAATGGTCATTATTTTAAAGTTCACTTCTTTATAATTAACCGTGCATTAAACACATAAATTACAAAATAAACACAAGTAAGAGAAGTAGAGAATACTTTATATAATATAGATAGTAAACGGTTCTTTCTTCTGGGAAGGTTGTAGGGCGTCGCGGCTTGCGGGAGACGAGGCCTTTAGAATATTGAATATACCTTAGCTTCATCTTTGGCCTCCGTCGCTAGTCGCATTTAACCGTACGTTAGGGGCGCTAGTCGCTTGCGTTCGCAAATAAAACAATATATTTGCTATATTTTTATCATATATTAGTTTTAATTTCAAGAAAAATAAATTTATAATTAATTAATAATCTGTGTTATGTCATAGATAGTAATTTGTTTAATACTTTTTGTATAATTCACGTTTTACTTATCTTCGGTTTTCGTCGGAAGCGTTCGGGGTCTTTCGGTTTAGCGTCTTTCAATATGGATGCAATTCATTTTATAGTACTGTCGTTACATAAATGTTAGTGTTGCCATTTTCACTTTTAGAATTTTTGTGTTTTTTATTAAATTATCTCAATTTACTAAAAAAAAAAAGATTAATTAAATATTACTATGACGGCAAACAAAAAAATTTTAGAAGAAATCCATCCCTTGAACATAATCAAAGAAGTACAAAAATGGCCTTTACTATATACAAAAGACAGTCCGGAAAGAACAAATTTACATTTTAAAACGAAAATTTGGAAGGAAATTGCAAGAGCATTGTTCAAAGATTGGGAATCTTTAAACGAAGCGGAAAAAGATAGCAAGAGTGAGTCCTCACTGTTTTTCTTACTTTTTTTATTTCTATACGTTTCTCTGTCTGTCCGCTCACTATTTTTTGACTTCTTTAGAGACATTGTATGTTGGGTCGTGGAACCTAACCGACAAGGAGAAACGACTTTATTATAAATATGAATATTATTCTAATGAAATCCATAACCATCGCTGGCAGATACACCAACTATGCTAAATGGTCAATTTCTTGTCTCTTGATAACAAAATCAAGAAACCAGTGTCAAAGGTTTTCCACAGAATTCGATACATTGTTTTTATTATTACCATTCGTGCGTACATTCGTGCTTTATTTATTATTACCATTGTGGATAATAAATTATTTAAATGTATTTAATTTAATATTTTCATTTTCTAACTCTGGTAACGGCAGAGCGTGGCGTTGAATTCCGACAATCAACACCCATTACCTCCAGAATTCGGCAGAAACTGGAGAATGGAAGTGTCGTGTTTTAAATATAACAACAAAGAAAATTTAACAAAAAATATTTTCAGTTGTAGGCTTAATCAAAAGATGGCGAAATTTACGCGACACATTCAAAAGACAACTTGTAATAGAAAAAAAAATAAGGGAGGGCTGCAATATAAAAAAGAAAACTTATGTTTACTTCAAGCATATGCTCTTCTTACTGCCTCACATCGATACGCCCGATACCGTAGAACAAGAAGATCGCATGCTTGAGCCTAAACTAAATGAATACTTTAAAAGGCAAAATAAAAGAAAACGTATGAAAGACAAAATTTCCAAATCTAAACGAAAAAAATCCCTATCACCAATTGAAAGTTTAAAAGACGAAACCGAAATAGACGAAGATAAACATTTTCTAATGTCATTAATACCCTCGTTTAAGAAAATGTCAGATAACGAGAAGCTTACAGCTAAAGTAGAAATTTTGAAAATTATAAAAAATATTCGACATCAGCCATCCACAAGTGGTTGTAGTGTAGTAGCAGACGTTCTCTCTTATAATGTAATGGATGACGACTTCGAAGAAGTCAAAGTGGAGATGTTTCAGAGTGAGCTAGAGCAAGATTCAACAAATGATGAAATTGATAGTGATGAAAGTTCTGATTAAATCAATTTTTGAGTCAAAAAGCTCGCATATTTTTGACCGGGCACAGTACGATATTCAAGAACGGCGAGTTCGAATCCTCCTCCATTGAAATTGTTTAAAAATAACTAGGAAATGTAAATATTTTTTAGTATTACCCGAATTGGATTCGAACCTCCACCATGCTACTTTATTATTTATAGATTTATTGTTGATACATAAATTTGTAGTCTTAAATACATGGTTGTTATAATATACGTAGATATAAAATATTTACTTTTTAAACAAATATTATTTAGAAGTTAGTAATTTAACGATTTAGTTTTTAAGTTTTTTTGTGTTTTAATAAATACACGAGGCCAGTCGTGGCGCAGTGACACAAAGTGTGACTGTAAATCGACTGGTTGTGGGTTCGATCCCCACTCGAGGAGGTGAAATATTTACTTAAATTTATATTTCACATTTTTTTCGCTCTGGTGTCGAGGCAAAGCGCGGTGTGGAGTTCTGCAACTCAATTCGGCAGAAAGTGGGGAACAGAGTGTCTTAACACTAGGTTCCCTCTGCCTACCCTGCTGTGTGCGGGATACAACGTTAAGCTGATTATTATTTATTAACAAAATACATTTAAAAATATGCATATATGTAACTAAATGCTCTTTTATATTGTACAGGGATGTAAAAAATGTATAACTATGTTCTGTAACAATAAGAAAAGTCATAAATTCGTATATTTAGTTAGTAGATTGTAAATAAAAGCATTATATATTTTATTGTTATGTTTCATTTAAAAAAAAACACACATTTACACAATTACACTATAATTACACACAAAAGTACCTTATCCAGTATTTTACAATACATATTATCAACACACAAAATCACAATACATTAAGGCAAAGTCATTCTATAATTCGCAACTATTAAAGTAAAATAAAACGACATTAAAAGAATAAATATTACTACCGCAATATGGATGAAGACGAATAAAAGAGCCCCATCGGCTGCCCCTGCCCATACTGATATAATCGTAGATAAAATTGTTATTATCCAAAATATGAAAATGCACCAAATATAGACTTCACAGAACGCATCACTTTCAAATATTGCAGCTAAAAACACCACAATATGAACTGCTATCAATATTACACTAAATAAGCCATGGATGTATCGTATGACTTTTCCAATGGAACTGGGCAAACCCAGGTTTTCTAAGACACTGTGTCCTGGAGATGTGAAGAGAAATACGTAAAAACCACCCCAGATGAGGCCGAAGAGAGAGATTATGATCACTCCGACACGTAAGGGTATGCTGAAGCAACAGTCGTTCAAAGTGGGGCAATTGTCGAGAATGTAACCCATTATATTATATTCCAATTGAATTATTTCATTTCATTATTTGTTTATTTTATAAGCTTATGTATATTGAAAGACAAATTTGTCAGAAATGTCAACCTTTACTAGTATTGTGTTTGATAGTTGTTGTTGGTTATAAACTTTTTTGAATAATTTCAATCTTTATTCAAAGAAAAATTCAAAGAAATAAAATCTCAACGCAGATTACACGTAAAAAGGCTGCCTTGTTTACATTACAATAGTGATCTCTTTCAGGCAATATAAGGTATAGGATATAGCCATATAAAGTAGAGAAAAGTCTCTTTTTACTTTTATCGATATGCTGAAAGGACCAATTTCTAGTTTTTTTCTTGACCTGTTCTGGACCTTGACCAAATCTAATCAATATACTAAAATTACAAAAGGCCATAATGGCACAGTAATACATTAGGAGTCTGACAGTTGTAGGGTCCACTCCCACTCGGGGGAACGAATTACATTCATCTCCCGATTCTAGTAGCAAAATATGTAAAATACTTAGTAATCAAAACTCACCCTTTGTATTTCGCCGCATAAGACACGTCAGCATCCTCCTGACACTGCTCAACCGATGTTTTCTCTTATGTTTCTGAACACCAACCACACGTCTATACTTTTTCACAGAATCACTTTCACAAACTGACACTTTATCATCTAAGACATCACTGACTGAACTTAATTGCATTTGTATTGGGGGCAATGAGAATTTTTCCCTATTTAAGCACTTTTTGGGCCAAAAGTCATCTGAGCTGTCCAATCCTACCGTTAAGTCTCGTGTTGGTAATTGGAGAGGTGGTAATATTTTATTATACGGTATCACACGTCGCTCACAATTCCTAGAACTAGCACTAGAACTAAACCAAAGATCACTGGAGAATAGAGAAGAAGAGATGGTATCTCTTCGAAAATCCACTTCATAGTTTCGAACTAAATTGATTGGATTTTGGTGTACGGTGGCGTTCCCAAGATCGTAACTGGGCCGAGTGGAGGTTGTGTCGTAGTACGGAGAGGAGGATGAGGTCCAGAACGGGGGCACTGGTTCCATGTTGACGAACGTCCTCGCAATGTTTGGAGGTGCTGTGGTTATTGTTGGAGGTTCAGGAGATAATACTCCAAAGGGATGAGTAAAGTAGAACAGGCAAAGAGGTCTTCCCTGGAAATATATAGAAAATCTTATATATTTATGACATACTTGATATTATATATTTATGACATACTTATATGATTATCCTTTATTTACAATATTTTTTAAAACTTTTTTAATTTCTATCAATAATATTTAAAAAAATACTAACTTTTACATCTTCAGTAGATGTGGATGCATCTGCTCTACCACAGTTCATGGTTAAAATCCTTCTAGTCACAACTCTGTACTACATCACGACTAAAATAAATATAAAACATATAAATCATTTCCAAATAACTAAAATTGATTATAACACCAAATAAAATATTTTTTTAAAATTTTTGCTTTAAATTTAAAGCAATATTCCGAATTATAAATTTGTTAGATTGAACGCGCTAATCTCATAAACTAATAACACCATAACATTATTTAAGAGTTAAGAGTTAAGTAAAAGGGAGGCAATACTTCCGCTTATGTTCACAATGTTTCAGGAATCTGAAATGATTTGTAGGAAATAAAAGAGCAGTAAGCAGGCATGCGCAAGTTACGCCATAGGAACGAAGTTGATTTGTTTAATCGAACTTTTGTTCGCTGAAAACTAGAATACAGATTTGGTTTAAAATTGTGTTTTGTATACATTGTGTTGTTATGCGTGTATCACGCAATCCGTTTATATTGTAATCTTTGATTTTATTTTAATTGTAAAAAATCGATGGATACTTTCTATTTTGTCTAGATATCTTTCTTTTAAGTAACTCTCCGTATTGATACGTGAAACTTTTAAAAGCTACTGAGCCACGTTTTTATGTGATAATTATAAGTAAATAATTCATCCATTCGTGGTGCAGGAGTACAAACTGTTACTGTAAACGCTACTGGTTGTGAGTTCGATCCCCATTCGAGAAAGTGAAATATTTATTTAAATTTATGTTTTCATTTCTTCGCTCTGGGGTCGAGGCAGAGCGCGGCGTTGAGTTCCGCTACTCAACACGCAATGCCTCCAGAATTCGGTGGAAAGGAGTGTATTAACACTAGGTTCTCATTGCCTATCCTGCTATGTGTGGGATACAGCGTGAAGCTGTTTCAATTTGATTTTTTCTTAAATTTATCGAATATTTCTCAGAGACTGCCGTGGCGAAACGGTACAGTAAGCATGATTGATAGCTATAGGTTGGATGCAAATTTGGAGAAATTAACTATTTTATTTCCTCGCCCTAGTAAAAAGGAAAAGCGCGGCGTTGAGTTCAGCCACCCAACGCAAAAAAATGGAGAACGGAATGTCTCAACACTCGATAGAGCGATTGCATAATGTCCTTCATGAATTAAATATATAATGTAATTTTCACTTGGCAATATTCGACATTGAAACTTTTACTATTTCTTCATAGTTAAAAAATGTAAACAAAGCAACTTCTAACGCGATTTCCTTTCCTCTAATATGTTTTTGTATTGTAGCCATCAATAATACAGCAGTGTAAGGCAGCGACGTCTCAGTTCACCTAATTCCTCGCCCTCGCCCTCTCACCTCTTTTAAAACATAATTTGCAAATATTTTGCGATATCAAAAGCTGTGCTATAGAAGTATGGAACACAAGCTAACGACTTTTTAACTTATTTTCTCTTTTTGGTTCTTCTTTATAAAAAGATTAGAGAAGAGAAGCTTTATTATAAGACAGATATAGCGTTTTTTAGGTAAAAGTCATATTTTCTTATATGATTTTATCAGGTCATGCTGTAACTAAGTAATAAAATCTCAGAATCTAAATTACACACACTTCTAATCGTTACATCATCATGAAACTTAGAATTATATATAGGTTAAATGACGATACAATATTAGCTGATGAGCTGATGACCTGGTGAGATGATGAAATTGGAAGATGGCTGATGAAGCTTGGAATGCATACCAGAAAGCGTGTTAGTGTGTTAATTTTTTTATATATAAATTATATAGTGTTTCTGCATAGCAAGAAAATAGAGTAAAAAAACCATCATACTATCACTACAAGTATGTCAATTGTACATGTCCTGTTAAATAGGTAAAGATTATTTATTTTTAATGTATGAGCAATATCATCATAATACATAGATGTCGATAAAAGGGTTGTTCAGTAAAATAATCACGGATCAAGAAAAAAAATCAGCATTTCACAGGACAGTGCCGCCATCTCTTTTTTTACAAAGAAACTGCTTCGCGGTATAAGCTTTAAAGTTTAACACGCAGTAGTAATATGAAAGTTTGTTAAGCTCCTTCACGCTGCACGACAGTGCTGCCTTGTCTTTTGCTTGAGATTCCCGATCAAAGGAATTGCTATGTCTCCAGAATTCAGCGGAAAATGGGGAACGGGAGTGTCTTATCACTCCCTCTGCCTACCCTGCTGTGTGCGATATATAGCGTGAAGAGCATTTAAAGACTTTGCTATCCTGTCGACTTGTATTGAGTATTTTTTACATTGGATGTTTTTTATATTTTCAAATCCTCTTTACTTCATGTATGTATGTAATTTTTTATGTATGTGTGTAATTTTTAACGTTTTCTAAAGATATTTATCTATCTATAGTGTGGAATAGCACTATAAAAATGTTAAAATGTATGAATTGCTTTTATGTAGCGCCTAGTTACGAACTCAGCTACTAACGCCGACAGGGTAGGGCTACCCTGTCGGCGTTAGTAGCTGAGTTATATATATATATATATATATTAATATTTAGAACATTACGATATGCCTGGCCTTATCGCTAAGATAGGGATCTCTTCCTAAATCTTATCTGGAAAGGTAAGGGATGTACAGAGTGGATATCTAGTTATACAAACACATATATAAATTTATAAATACATATATACATGCATACATACATACAAACATAAAAACATTGTACTTAATAGAGAATCTCAAGTAAAATTCATAGCAGCACTGTCGTGCATCGTGAAGAAGCTTAACGAACTTTCAAGTTATTACTTAGTGTTAACTTTAAAGCTTACACCGCGAAGCAGTTGCTTTATCATGCAAGAGATGGCGGCACTGTCCTGCGAATTGCTTATATTATCTTGATCTGTGAATATTTTACTAGACAAGCCTTTTTATTTTCTCATAATTAATATTTTCATTTCGTCGCTCTGGTAACAAGGTAAGCGTGGCGTTGAGTTCCACCACTCAACACGCAATGCCTCCAGAATTGAGTGTAAAGTGGGGACGGAAGTGTCTTATCTTAACATTAGATTCCTAGTTTCCCTCTTCCTACCCTGCTAACAAACTAAAAAAAATAAAAAATTAAATTATATCTTAAAATTAAATCTCAACTTAATTTAACTTATCCATACATTAAGGCTAAAAACATTGAAATCAAAAGAAAATATCAAAATGCAACAAAAAATTTAATCCCTACAAAATGACGTTACCTTCGAAGGTGGTACTGATTATATCAGTGACAGATGCATACTTGCTTAGTCCGCTTATCAATATGAGATCTGTAAAATTCAAATGTATGTATGTATGTATGTATTTGTATGTATTTTCTTATTAGTTACTCAGCATTTTAAGTAAAGATTAAGTTATTAAAGAAGGCCAAACGTGTCGTGGCACAGGGGCACAAGCGTGTGACTGTGAACAAGATCGGTTATGGGTTCTATTCCCACTCAAACAAAATGAAATATTTAATATTTTAATTTCTTCAAACAAATATTTAAAAATATTTAATATTTTTATTTATTCTTCGCGGAAAGGCGTATTGCTGCCGGTAACAAGTTTAACGGAGCCTTAGCTGCATTGATGAGACGGCGAAACGTCAAAACAGCTGCGCGTTTGGCCATACACAATGCGGTGTTGGTACCGACGCTGTTATACGGCAGCGAAACGTGGGTATTACAGAAGAAGAATACTGTAGAGATGAGATCGAAATCGATGTGAGGAGAGAGTGATGAAAGAATGGCAAAAAAGATTTCTGACAGAAAAGTGAGTGGTAAAAGAGGTAGGGGGGTTGAACTTCGAAAACACAGTGTCAAAGATACTGGAGGAAACTCACGTATAAAGCATGAGGACCCCCCGGAGCGCATGTATGAAGAGGTTGATGACAGTGGACGAAGTGAAAGAGGTATGCAGAGAGCCGTAGCGTTTGGTGCTCCTTTCTCTCTGACTACTTCGCTAGGGATACAGCGTGAAGCTAGTTAATTTTTTTATTGTTTTTTTTTATTTTTTCGCTCTGGTGTCGAGGTAAAATGCAGTTTTAAGTTCCATTCTAACAGAAGTGTTTTAATGGGAACGAAGTGTCTAGATTCCGACTCTAACTCCCCAGGTCCCCTCTGCCTATCGGGATATAGCGTGAAATTGAAAAAAATCTAACAGTTAGATATTCTCATAAAAAACTAACTAAAATTAATCAACACAATAAAACAATTAAATCAACGATCCAATTTAATTGGAAATCGTACCCAATCCGCCATCTGCACGTGCCGTCGCCAGTACATACATACATACATACATATCACAAAGTAGAGTATTGAAAGATTAATTTGTGAGGAATGCTTCCAGCCGCAATTAGATTGATTCCAATTGACTACACCACCCGTTACGTTGTGTAGAAGTTGGCTTCATAACTTAGAAAGATGTTAGATGATAGGTACTTATACTTAACAACTAGTTTATTGCCTTTTGTGGCGCAGAGGTAAAAGCGTGGGTCTGTAAATAGGGGTTCGATTCTGCTGGAGGTAACGAAATATATATATATTTTTTTAAGTTTCGCCATTCAATAAGCAATGCCTTCAGAATTCGGTGGAAAGTGGGGAACAGAGTATGTCAACACTAGGTCACTTACTGTGTGCGGGATAGCGTAACTAAAAACAATCGACTTCATCACTCTTTATGTTGTGTAGAAATAGACTTCATAACTTTATAAGATGATAAATTATAGATTATACTTATAGTTACCAACTAGTTTTATGTGTTTTGTAATTATACTTCTTTTTTTTTGAGGCCAATACAACATTAATTATTTTTTTATCCTTTTAACACTATTATAAGACCCTTTATCCTAGACTAGGGGTTCCCAACCTTTTTTTGATCAAAAAAATTAAAAATTAAATCAGCTTCACGCTGTATCCCGCATACAGCAGGGTAGACAGAGGGAAATAATGTTAAAACACTCCGTTCCCCACTTTCTGCCGAATTCTGGAGGCATTGCGTGTTGAGTGGCATAACTCAACGCCGCGCTTAACCTCGACATCAGAGCGAAGAAAATGGAAATATAAATTTAAGTAAATATTTCATCTCCTCGAGTGGGGATCGAACCCACAACCACTCGTTTTTACAGTCACACTTCGTGCCGCTGCGCCACGACTGGCCTCTTTCCTTGATCAAAGACCACTTTTATATCATTCTTGGTAGCAGGGACCACTATGCATGTAGGTGTAATAAAAATTAACTGTGATAATTAAACAGAAACTTCCCTCACAATTCCCAGTCATAAAATTAAAATCGATCGAGGACCATACGCGGCTTCTGCGGACCACTGGTGGTCCGCGGACCAATGGTTGGGAACCAGTGTCCTAGACCATTATTTTAATATCTCTATATTACTACTTACTGTCATAGATATGGCTGCGAATACCTTAAAAAATCCACCACTATATTCGCAAAGGATGTGGCGTAACTAAAATGTGTACCTTATAAGTTATTAATTGGTATAAAGTATGAACTAGTTAGAAATGTAATAAGCGACTGTGGAAAACTGCTTAAAAAATTAATTAATTTATTATTTTTTAGTTAATTAATTTTAAAATATGGAATATTTCAAATGGTGAAATTAGAGAACTGAGTGACGTATCCCTAAATCTTTGTATAATATACTAGACAAAGTTACATATATATTTTTTGTTTTTTTTTATGTTATACACTAAAATATACTTTTCGGTCAACAAAAAATATGAAACCTGTCGTGGTGTAATCAAGACAGGTTGTGAGTTCAATTCCCACTTGATGAAATTAAATATTTAATGTTTTTATTTCTACCCTCTGATAAGAAGGCAAAGCGTGGCGTTAAGCTCCTCTACTCAAGACACAGTGCCTCCATTTCGACAGAACCTGGGGACCGGAAGTGCCTCAATGACAACAGAGTACCGCATAACAGGTACCCGCCGCCTACCCTGCTATATATGAAATACAGCGAAAAGCTAAAAAAACAATATATTTTTAAATATAATCTTAAGTTAAAATCAAATAGGTATTTAATGATGATAGGAAGAATAAATATGACTGTTTTATAGAATAGAGAAATGCTCGTATCTCTATTTATTTTACTTTCACTATTTAACCAACTAATATGAAACGCTGCCACACCATATCATTGTTGTTGAACATTTTAGTCAATTATTACTTATTGTTTGTGTGTGACACACTTCCTTCTACAGTGTGAATTTATTAACGTTAACTAGAGCTATAGAGCTGAGGCCAGTCGTGGAGGGGCACAAAGTGTGGCTGTAAACGCGACAGGTTGTGGGTTCGATTCCCATTCGAAGAAATGAAATATCTAATATTCCCATTTTTTCGCTCTGGTGTCGCGGCATTAAGTTCCGCCACTTAACACGCAACGGCGGATTATGGGGAACAGAGTGTCTTAACACTACGTTCCCTCTTCCTATCCTGCTGTGTGCGGGACACGGTGGGAAGGTAAAACCAAAACTAGATCTATTCGATGACATACATCGACAAGTGGCATCGGTCAACATGTTCGTTGAAAATAACCAAAATACACGATCATTAGAAGATACATTTTAAAAACACTAACGACGGATGGACTACAGTGACGGGCCTGTTTTAGAAAAAAATCTTATTTATATGCATACTAGTTAGTATGAAAGAGGAACTGTAAGTAAAGTATTTTTTTAGGTTTCTATATAGAATTTCCTAGTAACGCAGTTGATTTGTAAAAATTATTACGTTATTTATATTTATAAGAATATCTACATTAATATATTTTTTTACTTTAAGCCACACATAGAAAGGTAGGAAGAGGAAACCTGGGAACCTGGTGTTAAGACACTTCCCTTTTGCTAAAATCTGAAGGCATTGTGTATTGAGTGGAGGAATTCAACGCCATAAATCTTTAATAAGTAAATAAATAAAAGCTTATTAGATATTAATATGTTTTTTGTAAATTCAATTCTCCACTTTCCCTACTATAAATTGGGTGTTGGATGTCAGAGACCAGAGGAGGAATATGTTTTTTAAATACAGATATACTAGGTTTACTTTTTTTTAATTTTTAAAGTGTTATTCCACACTTAGGAAAAAAAAATTCTTATTTAGAAAGCGTATAAAAATTTGAACGTAGCGGGACTCGAATCCTCGCCTCCTGGCGTAACGTATGGCTTAGTGGTCAGAGCTCCTCGGTCAGGTCGGTTTGCAGGAGGCGCGGGTTCGAGTCCCGCTACGTTCATAAAAATTTATACGTTTTCTAAATAAGTATTTTAGGTTTACATTATAAGTACATATTTAAACATTTTACAGCGCGCTTAATTGAACCTAGAACCATTGCGTTTATAGTTTGTTATTATTGTAAATTGTAATGTATTTTTCAACAGTGCCACAATAGGGGAAAGGAGAGTCTTAACACTAGTTTCCCTTTGCCTACCATGCTGTGTGCAGGATACAGCGTGAAGCTGATTTTAAGAACTGTACCACAATATCGTTACATTAATTTCGGTGCAAAACTTTACACTTAGTGACTCAATAAAATAGAAAAAAGGAAATAAAATTATCTCTATGGCCTATATTTTATTACGTTGTAATAAAACAATAATAAACTAATTTAATGATAAGGTTTTAAACTTAACAAAAAATATATATAATAAGGTCATTGACCGCTCAAAGTCCGTGATAACGTGTCACTCAGTAGGGATGCCTTTAAAATGAACATAAAAGAAAGAAAAAAACAATATAAGCATTGTCATCGTTTCGACTGTTTCTTTAACAATTTTGTTTGTTACATCCACAAAAATATTATGGTCAATAAAGAATATGTTTGGAGCATCCATAAAAATGGTTGAATGAATAAAATATATTTATTATTTTTATTTTTTTATTTATTTTAGCTTCACGCTGTATCCCGCACACAGCAGGGTAGGCATAGGGAACCTAGTGTTAAGACACTCCGTTCCGCACTTTCTGCCGAATTCTGGAGGCATTGCATGTTGAGTGGCAGAACTCAACGCCGCGCTTAACCTCGACACCAGAGCGAAGAAATGATAATATAAATTTAAGTAAATATTTCATCTCCTCGAGTGGGGATCGAACCCACAACAAGTCGGTTTTACAGTCACACTTCGTGGCGCTGCGCCACAACTGGCCTCAATTTTATTTATATAAATTACCTTAAAAACTGGAATAAAAATGATTTGCAATTATTGCAAAAACTCTACTCAATGATTTTGCGTTTAAATCTTTCAAAGATTTGATCGTTCGTTAAAAAATATTTTAGTTTCTTTCTTTTTAGTAAAAAAAACCACATGTTTTTCACAGCAACAAACTTCATAAGATAATTTTGAGAACACACTTTGAAAAGTGTAATTTTAATAGATTTTTTATTCACGGAGGAAATAGATACATAGATATAGGCATCAAAAAAATATTATACAATTAATTTTAAAATAAATGAATGGCTATTGGCACCGTGCACGACTACAGCGTCACCCAGAGTACGCAAATTTGTGGGCTCTGACGCTTTGACATATGATGGCGGGATTGTTTGAAAATATTCGTAAAATACTTTCAAATTTATTTATATTACTTAATTACTGTGATTTGGGTGGAAAAAGTGTCGATAAATCATTTCTGGTTATTCAAATTGAGAGAGGTAAGTAATCTCTATTCAAAATTGTGTTTTATTTTGGTTATATCAGAATTTGTTTATTACTTTTTTAGTTGTAGTTTTACTGAAAAACAAAGCAAATTTAATGGTAGTTAGTATAGTAGTTACTTAGTTTTGATATTATTATAATAATTTATTTTCTAAATAAATGATTATTATAATATCAAAAAGTGAACGACGAACGAAATGTGAATTAAGAAAAAAAAGTAATTAAAATAAAAAAAAACTATTAATACTGTATTTGTGATTGGTTGCTAATGTTTTTTATAATAATTGGAAATTGATGAATGTTACACCTGCAAGATCTATAAGTTGCTCATCATTACAGATAGTTTTCATCTAAGTAAAATATTTTTTTTTGTTGAAGTCGCCACATCTGTGTATGTTTTTTTAGGGGTATTACATATTTTGTTCTTCATTTTATTGTAATTTTTTATATAAATAGTTGAGTTGTCTATTTCTGTTTGTATTTCTGCATCACATACTGCGCTATAAATATATATATTACATGTAAATGTATTTATTGCATTGTAGAACAACTGCAACTGCTGTGACTCATTTTTAATAACTTAGTAAAACGATAAGTCGAACAGATTGCTTTGACATTAATGAGTGACAAAGCCTACATTTTTTCTACTTTTGGCCACCATGAGCGCTGAGCGCATGAGCGTTTATAATACTGTCACCTAGTACTACGCACCCTGCCAATTGGCTACTTTATAAGTTCTACATAAATATGTTATGTATATATGATTTTTTTATCTTCAAGCTGTAAACCGCTTATTGCAGGGTAGGCAGATGGGATCTAGTGTTATGTTACTCCGTTCGTCATTTTATATAGAATTTTTCAGACATTGCGCGTTTATTTATGCCTTATTAGTTATTACCAGAGACAGAAAATTAAAAAAATATTAAATAATGGATTCTGTCGAGTGGGAATCGAATACAAAACCCTGAAGCTTACAGTCTCACCCTAGAGACTGCACCGAAACAGCCTCATATAGATACTTTATTTAAATTTTAATACCTAAAAATTTTAATTGAATCCCATATACCTTGTGTTACTTATCAATTTATCTCAATTTGCCGTTATCTAAATTTATTATATATAAAAAACAAGCAGCGGTTATCTCTTTTTCCTGATTACGATTATCATCAGAACATGCACTTTGTCAAGTGCATCGACCTGTCAATTTAGAGGATGAGTAAAGGAAGTAGCCTTCGCCTGCTACTTTGTTTCATGATTACAGGTATTGGGATATATACATATAGGAAGGTAGGCAGAAGGAACCTGGGAACCTAGTGTTAAGAAATCGTTTCTATTAAGACACTTCCGTTTCTCACTTTCCAAATTCTTTAGGTGTTGCGTGTTGAGTGGCGGAATTCAACACCACGCTTTGCCGTGTTACCAGAGCGAGGATATGAAAATATTAAATATATCGTTTCTTCGAGTGGAAATCAAACCAACAACCTGTCGCGTGTATTGTCCCAGCTTGTGCTATAAAAACAGAAATTAATGCAGAACGGAAGAATTTAATTTATTTGGATTTCACTAGAACATTAAACTTACTTTTTAATTTAGTTATTTCTTTATTAACTTCTATTGTCATTTGCAATAGTGGAGTAATAAGCATTTCAACATCCGACACATACATACATAAACGAAATAAAAGGGAAAGTGACTGACGGGCTATTGTCAATAAGAACCATGTTTATATTACATTTATTTTTAAATTTAATTTCTAAATCTCGCATGCTCCAAAATATTCACTTTTTAATTCTCTACTACAGTTAGACAAAAACTCTCTCAATGATCTTCAGAAAGCACAGTAACATCAGGTTTCTCAACTTTACCAAAAAAATTCGGAAAGTTAAAAGAAAGAAATACCTTAACAAAAGTGTTATCTTATTAATAATTTGATAACATTTATCATTATCAGTTACAGCATACGTTAAAAAATATTAAAACACATGCATCGCCACTAGCGCATAGGCTTGTAGCATTTGTTACACAGATTGCTGCACGCGATGATGGTTATATTAGTTAGAGTTAGGTAGAGTATAAATATTTACATAATAGAGATTTTAACTTATGCTTATAAAAAAGAAAAGATTTGTAGATACATACAAATAGAGAATAAATAAAATAAAATGTAAAATTGGAGATACATATTTTTGATAGTATTTATTTAAATTAAAATTTATAATAATTTCATAAAACGTTCTCCTGGAAATATTTGATTTTTTTAAAAAAAATAGTACCTAATTCATTTTTTTTTATTTTTTTGAAAAAATCTCATTTTATTCAACATTTTAAGGGACTAGCAGAGAGAACTTAAAAAAAATATCGTCTCATTATCTACTTTTTTCTTTAAAAAATTACGCATGCAGGAAAAAAATATAACCACTTCACACTGCGCTGGATTGAACCTAACTTAATGATAGTTTAAATAAAAATAACAAAATATTAATCATCTGAAAGCTTAATCCACTTATATTATTAGCAATTTATCAATAATATATCAAATTAATAAAAATAGAAAGGTCAGACGCCGGAATTCCCGCCTTTTTTTGACAGTTGCTCGTCGCGCAGTCAAGCGCTAGCACGCGTTGCGCGTATTTATAAATAAACATTTGTTTATTTGTTTTCGTGGTGTGTGAGACAAATTGATCTAAATCTTAATTATATTGTGTCAGTAGTGTCAGTGATAATAAGAAATTTACAACTCTCGTATCCCATTTGTGTACGATTAGATATCATATCGACATATTTGTCATAATTTTCAATATAGTATCAATATTTCATAAAATATACACGAATTATTGTGTCAGTGGTACAATTTGAAAGGAATAATGATAAAATTATAATTTAATTATAGAGTTCTTCCTATATTTGGAATAATAGATAGAATAAAAAATTGTTGGTATGTAGAAATGTTATAAATTATTCTTCTGAATAATAAAAGCTATAAAAGATTAAAAAAAACATTTAAATAAAGTGGGCAATATTGCATCTAAGATTAGGTAGTACATTAGTGATATCATTTAATAAGACTGATAACGTTGATAACAAAATTATACTAACTTGTATACGCGATTCAAAGAATTAAAACAATATAGATTTGTTATTTTGTATTATTCTTAAAATACATATTAAGAATTATTAATATTATGATATGTTTTTTTAAACTCCAAATAAAATACTGCTATATCGTGTTAGGTACACGTTATTTTTTTATAAGTTATGATAAAATTCGATTTTCGAATAATACGAAGAATATTTTTTTCTTATATGTTTTTATCGTGCTATTCCACACGTAAGAAACAAAATTTTTTTTTTTTTAAAATGTTAAAAAAAATTGCGGGATTGGGACTAGAACGGCTTCTAAATGGCGCGGATCTGAATCCCGATACGTGTTCGATACGGAAAATAACAAAAAAAAATGGCCAGTTTTATATTTTACAACTGCACTGCCAGTGCATCTTACTCTTTAGTCCTTGATGTCGCTTATATTAAAGAAAAAAAAAATAAAAAAATCGATTTGCGTGGGCACCGATTATTCGCATCCTTATACAATGGTACATCTCGATAGGCGTATGCATTATCGTAGCCAGTAGGTGGAAGGTCACTATGTGGGACCGTGTTTATAATTTAGACAATAAAAGAAAATGTAAATTAATTTAAAGTTTATAGGTAAAATTATATTAAATATTAAAATTATATGCAATTATACAGGTATAGTGAAATCGATATGTAACCAGGTGATAATTTGATTGAATGTGAGTTATTATTCTTAATTGTATTGTCTCGGATTCAGTTCGATTTGAAATTAAAAATAAAAGTAGTTTAGTAACTTTTAGTAGTTTGGTAACCTTTTTTTTATTATGACCACAAAATACCTAAATTATTATTTGATTTTTGAGTCCTATTTTATATTATAATGAAGTTCAGCAGAAATGTTTAAAAAAAACTTGACGGTTATTTAGTTCCTTTCGTTTATTTTCTTTTTAAAATAAAAAAAATAAGGGATAAATATTTTTTTATTTAGATGTACGAAATATTAATAAATAAAAAAATAAATATGTACGACTTTTTCATCCGGTTTCATAGGCCACAATCATCTAACGAGAACAATGTACTCTGTTATATTCAATTCATTTTCCATTCCAATTAATTGGACACTGCAAAAATATTATATTTAATAAAAAAAATATTTCATATTAAAAATATGTACGACATAACTAAAAAATGTTAGAAAAGATAATAAGAAAAAATCTTATGAATACACCAACTCGATTAAAACGATCTTCACGTTCCAAGTTCACTATACTCTTACTAAAAGTATACAAAGAAATCGCTGACTCAGCACATTATAAGTGGATATCGTTAAGATTACAATCATATTAGGTTCATTATAAAAGGAAAAATTTCTTTTATAAATAAATCTGCTTCACGCTGTATCCCGCAGACAGCAGGGTAGGCATAAAGAACCTAGTGTTAAGACACTCCGTTCCCTACTTTCCGGCGTATTCTAGACGCATTGCGGACAAAGTGGCGGAACTCAACGCCGCGCTTTGCCTTGACACCATAGCGAAGAAACGGAAATATAAATTTAAATAAATGTTCCATCTCCTCGAGTGGGGATCGAACCCACAATCAGTCGATTTTACAGTCACACTTTGCCCCTGCGCCATTACTGGCTTCTTTTATAAATGAGAAAATGATTTTAAGATTTATTTTTTTATATAATATTATATTTAATCTAGTCAGTTTTGTTATATCAACATTTAATTAACCTTGAATGTACTCGACAAAAAATACTACCGCACATTTTTTGCAACTGGTAATATTTACTATGTTTTTTTTTTGTAACATTCTTAGGAAGTGTAATTTTATATCGCCTTGGGTGCTCTAGATAATGGTTACTAGTTCAAATATTAATGTTTATATATATAAATTGCATTTTTGGGTTGCAGTCTCTTAGATGAGAGTGATATACGACTATCACTACATTTTTCTATTGATGTGAACATTATTTGCGTGAAGGTAATAATCATATTCTTACGGCCCAGCCGCGTAATCAAAACTTATATAAAACAATTATGAAATTTTGGTGTAGAGGCAAAGCGCGGCGTTGAGTTCCGCCATTAGGTTCTCTCTGCCGACCCTGCTGTGTGCGGGATACACCGTGCAATTGATTTTATTTTATGAAATTTAGCAAGAATAAGAGCTTATAAATAAATGTAAAATCCGATAAATGAAAACTTATTTGTACAAAAACAAATTTAAGTTTATCAACGTTTATAAGTCACATTCCCGTTAAAATGCAATCATAAAATTGGTTCATAGCCCTCGGTGAGTGAGACCGACTCGCGCTTGACCAATTCTTTCATTTGCTCAAGCTGCTAGTCTTTTTATTAATATAAAAAATGGATTTAAAATATAAGCTTACATCTATATATATAAAAGGACTTGTGCTGACTGACTGAGGTAAGACGCACGCAGAGCCGTAACCGCTGATGGTAGAAACGTGAAATTTGGGCAGATGTTTATTTTCATATTCTGGACATCCAC
>DWQW01004075.1:0-20781 GCA_018249695.1 Heliconius erato demophoon | reverse complement strand
GTGTACTTGAGAAAATGAAAATGAACGTTTCAATTCGGTCGGTTTATCGTAACTCGAGCCTATTCCGTGATATGAAACTGCTGTGTCCGGGAATTTTATATGGCGCCTAGTGATTTCGCAAATTTCCTCTATTTTCTGTTTATTGTTCTGGCTAAGACACTAATAATATATAATGGGAATGCCAAACGTTTCATTTCTTTATTAAAATGAAAACGTGAAAGTATTTTTTTTTATTTATTAATTTTTCGACGGCAAATTGTTGTTTTGAACTACTAATAAGGATTGGGTTCAATTTCATACACGTTTGAAAATGTATAATATAAACATTTTTTTTTCACTTTCGATTCTTTAATTGGGGACTATCGATTTACAAATTAGTATATAATATTAAATTAATACACCTCAATTTAGAGGCCGTCATGGCACTAGGGTGTGAATGTAACGCAACGGTTGTGGGTTCCAAGGGATGATAATAGAATGAATTATTATTTATTAATATTTTTAAGGCAAAAGCTCGACGTTCAGTTCTGCAAATCAACATGCAATGCTTTGAAAATTCAGCGGAAAGTGCGGAACAGAGTGTCTTAAAAGTAGATTCCCTCTGCCTACCCTGCTATATGCGGGATACAGCGTAAAACTGAAAAATAATGAAAAACGTTTACAGCTGGCGCAGGGGCACTGTGTCTGATTGTTAGAAGCAACGGTTGTGGATTCGATCAATAATGGGTATACATGTAGGTACCAACTTAAATAAGTACTTACTTATTATGTATTCATTTTTGCTCCATACTTATAGTGGATCAAAGTTACACATTCGTTATTTTCGAAAGTGACTCACACTTGGCCGTTTTCAGATTTTTACTTTACTTTGACTAAATACAAACCTTCGTAACGAATTTCAGTTCGGTACGACCATTCGAAGATATCTATATATATAAAAGGACTTGTGCTGACTGACTGAGGTAAGACGCACACAGAGCGGTAACCGCTGATGGTAGAAACGTGAAATTTGGGCAGATGTTTATTTTTATATTCTGGACATCCACTAAGAAGGGAATTTCAAAAATTTTAACCCTAAAGGGATGAAATAGGGGTTGAAAGTTTGTATGGAAAAAAAAATTAATCTGTACCGATTTTTATAAAATTTGAAGTTCAGACTCTTAAAAATATTTCATTGAACACGTGTTTCATGGTTTTTAAGAATTCACCCCCTAAAGGTTCAAATAAGGGGTTGAAAGTTTATATGGAAAAATCTTTAAATTGCCACCGATTTTTATAAAAATTATATTCAGACTGTTAAAAATATTTTATTGAACACGTGTTTCGTGGTTTTTTTTGGATTCCCTCCTAATAAGCGGGCGAAGCCGCGCGCGCCCTCTAGTATTATATAAATATAGATAAATTTAGTTCGTTTTATTTCCTTTTTAAATTTACACCTTCATTATTTTTAAAACTGACTCACACTTGGCCATTTTCAGATTTTTCCCTTTACTTTGACCTAAAGACCTACCTCCATGCCAAATTTCAAGTCAATACGACCATTGGAAGTGATCTAGGTTTTTGATGAGTGAGTCAGTCAGTGAGTGTATAGTAAATAGCGATTTTCTGACGTCAATATCTCAAGACCTACAATAGGTATATTAATGAAATTTTGTATTTTAGATAAGGAGGTCTCAACAGATACTATAAATTTGATATGAGTAAATAAAATAGATTTTGAGTTATAGGGGGGTCGAAATTGGCCCGAAATGGTTCGTGTAATATATATAAGCCACGGCCGGTGTGTCGCTTTTTTTTGCTCGAACTTGGCGGACACACTGCCGTGTGTCTAGATACAACCTTGCAACCACGTTAAATGATATCTTTGTGAAACGCTTAAAGATCGGTAGCTCAAAGCAGAGCTTACAGGAAGGTCTATTCTAATAACTGTATATCTAAATCGGTATATATATCTAAAGTTATTGACGTCATGGCGGGCTAAGTTTGATTAAATTTAAAGGAAATTTTCTTATAATATTGTATTTACTAGATGCATTTCTAAAGAATATAATCTTTTTTATATACGTGCATGTATACGATTAAAAAAATGATAACAGCAGGAATACTATAAGTAGTGGTGTAGGAGCACCAAGTTGGACTGCAAAAGTGACAGGTTGTGTGTTCGATTTCCACTGAAGGGTATGAAATATGTAATATTTTATTTTTTTAAATCTGGTGTCGAGGCAAAGCGCGTACCACAACTCAACACGCAATGCCTCCAAAAAATCAGTTTCCAGTGGGCTAAGGAATTCCACTAACACTAGTTTCTCAGGTCCCCACCGAATACGTTGGTGTGTGCGGGATACAAATAAAACTATCTAAAAACTAAAAAACGAAGTAAATTTATATTTCCATATAACAAAGGTGATATTTTTGGACGTCTTTATAGATAATGGTACAGAACCTGTGAATCAGACTCGCACTTAGCCAGTTTTTTTATTTTACACAATAGCAGCTATGGTTGTCACAATAAGAATTTTTTTTTTCGTCTTTTTTTTGACGTCATTCGCATACATTGAAAACTATAAATTAAGTTACGCACTTTGTCGAGGAAATAAAAATAATTAATTCCCCCAAGTAGGAATCGAATCTACAACTTTCGCATTTACAATCAGATGCTATATCGCAGCTGTACATTTGAGCGGATGGCGTCAGTATATTTATTATTGAACTTTATTCATCGATAACATTTGGATCGATTGAAGTTATGTTTAAAATCTGTTTTGCCTATGTTCGTATACTATGACAAACATTTACTGAGAAGCTTATTCATATTAATAGATTTCTCATAAACATTTACACTCCGTACTTAACAGATGTACGTAACTAAATATAGGAAACTATAGCAGCTTTGATCAACACACTCTTTGATATCTGGAATCGCGAATTTCGTCAACGCTCCGTAAAATTTTGCACGAAATATTTTATTGAATATTTATTATGATATTGTATGAATAATGGAAAGAAGTTTCAATATTTTATTAGCTGATTTTCAGGGTTCCGTACTTTTTAAGGAAAAAAGGAACCCTTATAAGATCACTTTGTTGTACGTCCGTTTGTCTGTCTGTCAAGATCCTTTATCTCAAGAACGCTTTGAGATATCGAGTTGAAAATTGATCCATATACTTAGATCTACGATCCCTTGATTTCCTAAAAAATCGTATTTCTACATTTATTTAAAAAAAGAGATTGCAAAATACGTGTATTTTGACACTATAAAGGGAATCAAATTTAATAGGGTACTTCCGGTAGACCTAGAATTATGAAATTTGGCAGTAGCATTTAAAGGTAGTACTAGTTCAGGGAAAAATTTGAAAACTATACATATGTGTTTAATTTAGAAAAACTCGAGACCTCCAACTTTTTATTGGTAGGCGAGCCCGATTCATGCTTGTCCGGTTTTTTTAGCTTTACGCTATATCCTGCATATAGAATGGTAGGCAACGGGAACCAAAAAAATCTAAAGTTAAGACACTTTGTTCCCCACATACCACCCAATTTTTGAGACTGCGTTTTAAGTGGCGAACTTCAACACACTTCAATAAAAAAAGAATTTATTCTCCCGATCGCTTATCAAACCCAATTATTATTACATTTAAAATGAAACGCTGACGTTATGACGGCGCAATAATTGTCGTATGATAACCAAATGGGAACGAACCTATAACCATCACGCAAAAAAAATGTTCATATATTCGTGTGAAAAGACAGTTGGTACATTTCCCTCCTTACAATATTCAATTACTAAGTATATATGTACGTACTATAGCTAATTAAGATAAGTATACAGTCTATAAACGATACGTTGTTAGGATATCATTAGAATTATTAAATACCTACTATGTTTTAAATGTAATCATTAGCAATTTGAATATATACTTGTAGGAAAAATCTGTCTTTGTGTCTTTAAAAACAAAGGCTAAGTGCGAGTCGTACTCATCCACCGAGGCTTGTTTATCAATTTCAGTCTTACAGATCACAAACTTAAGTTTGCGGTCAATGCACTGATTTTGTATGAAATGAACTACAAATATAATTTGTAATTATTATTGTCTATGAAATATATATTAATTTACACTTTTCGGTTGTCTTTCTTTACTTGTATTATAAGTTGTCACTTCGTGCCACCTACGATCCCTTAGAGCTTAAAAGCTCAATTTTTCTGTGTCAACGCAATAAAAAGATGCGCATTTATGCATAGATTTGTGGCATTTTGTATGAAATTCACCGCGAAATCAAAACTATGAATTATGAAAATTGGCACGACGTGACAACTTACGATACAAATAAAGAAAAAAATCCCGAAAAGTAAAAATGTATAGATATATCAAATTTCACGAACGCGAGTAGTCTCAGAAGCCACAAGTTTGAATTGAAATTTCCTTTTGTGCTTGATAGTACATTTGAGGAACGCTAGAAGCTATTACATCGGCTTCGATGTCTCTCACTGTATCTGCTGTCAGAGACATCTAGAGCACTTAGAATGTGTCACGGGCCATACCAGCATACGTTTTTATTAGTTCACGCTGTATTCCGCACATAGTAGAGTAAGCGGAAGAAATCTGAGAAATTAGTGTTACGACACTGCCTTTCCTTTAAGACACTTTTGTTCCCCATTTTCCGGTAAATTCTTAAGGCTTTGCAAGTTGAGTGATGGAACTCAACGCCGCGTTTTGCCCCGTTACCCGGAACAAGAAAATGAAAATGTTAAATATTTCGTTTCCCTGAGTGGGAATTGAACCCACCGCTGTACCGTCGCTGAAACTATCGCTTTTGCAGTCGAACGTTTATACCACTGCGCCACGGCTGGCCTCAACATATCTTAGATATTTGCTTACAGCTATAATGACGAAACCGTAGGCACTAGCTAGTTCTAGATAATCGCAACTACTAATTAACAGAAGGCTGTGGAGCGAATATCATCTGTAATAACTATTCATATAACAATACAATGATAACAATCGCAATTGTATGAGCCACAAGCACTACGCGAACCTCATTTTCATATAAATTGTGAAACAAATGGATAATAACACTAACTTATGTATATAATGATAGAATATTATATGTTCGTGATTTTCAATTTTATGAACTTTATTGTGCTCAAATATGTGTTATATTCATATTCTATTTTTAATATGTTTCTTTGTTTCCGTATTTTTTTAGAAATATATTCAATGCAGAGAAGTAGAAAAAAAGAAAAAGGAAATGTGCCTGTACATTGTATGTTTTTTTACAAAAAAAATGTAATATAAAATATTAAAAAAAATTGTCTGTCCGTTTGTCTATTTGCACATCTCCTGAATTTGGATGGAAATTGTAAATAAAACTATTTTGCTGTATATATCCGTCGCCAGCGGAGAATCTAGGCTTTAAGTAATTTTAAAGACTAAAACCTAATGTACGATGTTTATACCAATCGTAGTATACCTAAACTAAACTATAAGCACAATGAAAAGTTACCTAAATAAATATTTTGATATATATTTTCCATTGTTATAAATGTATGAATCCAAAATCTAGGCAGTTTTAATTAACAAATTAAAATTATTAAACATAGCAGAGCTCAACGCCGTGCTTTGCCTCGACACCAGAGCGAAGAAATGGAAATATAAATTGTAGTGTCTTGAAACTTCTCAATACAAAAAACTACAACAAAAAATGGCCGAACAATTTTAGAAACGATACATTTCAAACATGTAGTGCTTACAAACAAACGCCCGATACCAATACATTTACGTTTACATACAAATGTTTTACTGCTTTAGCTACTTGTTACACAAAGCTGTAATCGATTTAACTCCCCAAACAGATGGCTGTGTGAAAATTTGTACGTGAGCTGAATTAATTTAGGTTTTAATGGATTTACAAAAATGTTATTATTTTTTTATTTATTTTACTTTTCTATTATGGCTATAGACTTCAATGGCTGGTGTTTTTACTATTAAGTAGATGGTCACCCAGGTATCTTTTATTCATGATATCTTTTTATGTATTTTCAATATTAATAATTAAATGCTAAATATTTCGTTATATTCGATTGGAATTGAATATAAAAATGTTATCTTCTATAAAAAAGTTTCTGTGGTATTTAATTTGAAGGAACCTAATTTTAAGTCCCTCCGTTCGATCCCAAATGCAAATTTTCGACATATTCTGTATTGAGTGGTGCAACTGAACGCCGCGCTTTCTGTGAGCTAGAAGAGGGAAAATTATTTATTTAGCTTCACGGTTTCATCCCGCACACAGCAGGGTAGGCAGCGAGAACGTGGGAAGCTAGTGTGATACTCCGTTCTCAATTGAGACACGCTTCTGGCCAATGAAGGCCTTGGGAAATGAAATTAATTTCTAAATAACCGCGTTTTTAAATAATAGCGTCAGACGCTGTCCTATTGCTACCCGAAGGCCTTATTATATTATATTTTCAAAAATCATAAGATAGTATATATAAACGTGTTCTAAGGTGAAAAATCACTTCGCCAAGTGTAGTGTAGGATGTCTTCGAGCTAGGTGTGGTGACGATATACGCAAAATGGCTGGCAACGGATGAAAAGGAACAGCTGATGATCAGCCCGAAGCAAGCTGAGCGGAGAGGTCGAAGTCCAGTAGCGGACGATGCCAAGGCTGATGATGACATTAGACCATTAATGTGGTCTAAGATCAGAAACACTCTGTCCCCACGGTAGCTACAAATTTTACATTCACATTTAAGTCGGTAAATTTTAACTGAAAATGTTTTAAAATGAAATTTAATTTTAAAATATAACACAGCGTATCTACTGCAGTGCAGAGCCATTGTGGGAAGCAGTTGCGCCGTTACGGCTCCATTACGGATGCATTTGCTTAATCTGAACAAGCTCACACATTTCAGTGAACTTTTGTAAAAGAGATACCTTTGGGTAGTAAAAATGAAAAATGACAACTTAGTAGCTTTAAATTTACTGTAATGAAAAGTGGAATTAGAATTCTGCATAGATATGTATAATATGAGGTCAAAACGTCAAATTTGTTTACCGCCCGTGTGTTTATTAATGGCTATTTGTATGTTTAACCTTTTATGCTCATTTGTTAGACAGTTTTTCAGAATAAAAAAATGTCAATTACATGTCTCCTATGCTTTGTTCAATAACGCTGATATGAATTATTTACTTACTATTTTAAATAAAAATAAAGAAATCAGCTTCACGCTGTATCCCGCACACAGCAGGATAGGCGGACGTAGTGTTAAGACACTCCATTCCCCATCCGTTCTCCATTTCTGCCGTATTCTAGAGGCATTGCATGTTGAATGGCGGAACAACGCCTATTTTAAGACGCAAAAAATAAACATAAACGTTTTCATTCCCTTAATATTTCATAAATTAAATAAATTTCACAAAAAAGTGGCAATATTCAAAAGATATTTAACACAAGCTCGGCCCTTTTCTCAAAGTCGAGCTTCTGTATGACGTCTGATATTAACCTTGGGATTAGGTACTTCGCCCCTCTCTAAATGAAGGTATAATTTTACGTTTATTTAATTTTGCTCTCAATTCACACAGCCGGTATCTTTAAGGACACTTCACAATGAATTCAAAACATTTTTTTACGGTCTAAATAAATACATTTATTATTTTATTTATAAATTTAAGTTCGAGGGCAAATTTAAGTTTGTAGCGTTACGTTCCGCCACTTAACACTCAATACCTCAGGAATTCGGCGAAAAGTGGAGAGCGGAGTGTTTTCATTTCCCTTTCCCCGTAGAAAAAATGCTGTATTTAAATCCGTCACTGGTATTTTGAATTCAGGCAGAAAGCTAATAACAAACTTTCATAACATCACGTTCTCTCTGCCTACCGTATGGAGATAAAGCATGAAGCTAAAATAAAATATAATGTTCAGTGATTCATTTCTCCACTCTAAACAAAGTGAAGGAATGAAAAGTACTTACTGTACATTGAGTAATTCGAGCACTGTCTAGCTACAGTAAAATACAATGTATATTTATATAAATAAATATTAGTCTGTTTAACATTCTAACCAATAATAATTAATCGTTGAATAATTGCCTTCAGTTGCACTTGTCCCACAGGGCGGTGCGCCGCGTTGACGTTGATAATTGATATATGATATCAGTTGGAAATATCGTGGCAAAACGTAACGACGTCACTGTCAACGACGGTTGTGGTTTCAACATCCAATATGGGAATGATTGTTTTATTTCTTTTTTCTGGTAATAAAACAAAGTGCGGCGTTAAGTTAAGCCACTCAACAAGCAAAGTCTCTAAAACGTCGTGAAAATCTGGGAAAGGAGCGTCTTGCGATTAGGTTCCCTCTGCCTTTCCTGCAATACGCGGAATACAGCGTGAAGATAAAAAAATACTGAACGCTATAATCAAAGAATTGAATTGAATTATCCTACTGATCCTTCCACATTCAGACAAAAATTAAATTAGTTAAGGGATTTAAATGAAACTTTACTGTTATGTAGCTTTTTATACAACAGAATAATATTATATACAGTTTTTGTATAATTTGGCTATAATATAACAGTTTCTATAAGCAGGCGAAGGTGCGTTTGCGTCGTTAGTTTTAAAATAAGTTTTAATTATGTATATTTATGTCGAAGTAAAAATTAATATATTGTTTCATTATAATATACAGAAATTTATTGTCTCTGTCTTTTAGTTTTATTTTTCCTCATTATATAGGTAGTTTATTAGTTATGTTGGCACATAAGAGAAAGCGAAAAACCGTGCCTAAATAATTATATCAGCTAATATTAATGTAAATTTGTAGCTACAAATAGATTTGGTATACCCACATCACGTATGAAGTGAGTAGGTAAATTCGCAATCATTCTCGAACATCCATCAATTAGTTTTCGGTAACTTTCCTAGGGATTGTTTTGTCTATGATTATTACATATTATGAGATTAAATAGATTTGTATATTTTTATGTTTTTTTTTGTATTAGGTAAAGAAGATGGAAAATCGTGGACACAAATGTAAAGACATAAGATATGGTCTAAAAATTGTAAATTTTGTCAATTTTAGAATAACAAAAATCAGCTCAATTGACAATCTAGAAGCGCAGAAAAATAATTTTAGATCTTTAATCGATTTAAATAATTGATTTTAGTACAACGAAAATAAAATATTTGGTCATCAGTAGTATAGTCCAAGTATTTTAACACACTTATTTGTATATATAATTACAGGATAAATAAAGAAATCATTTAATTAATTGAAACATAAAAATCATTTTGAATCGATTAAAATCAATTATATTTTAAATGACAGCTGATTGACATTGACACCTTGTCCAATGATTTTTTGTATTTTTTTTGCTCTATCTCTTTTTTTTCCGTACAACCACCTTCGTGTTTTCTCCACACAACGTGACATTGGCGAAGTGATATGTGCTCTACTGGCACGCTCAAAACGCCATAATCAAAGAACCATACCATACCTTATTTTTTTGCCTTACTCTTTTCGTGTTTTTCTCCATTCAACGTGACATTGGCGAAGTGATTTTGTGCTCAATCAGCACGCTCGGAACGCCATAATAAAAAGAACAGAAGTGTACTCTTTTCGTGCGTTTTGAGTGCTTTCCCGTCTCTTAGATATTTTCAACGACTACTGCTTTGTGTTTCTTGTGTATGGATTTGTCCCCAGTGTAGGGTTTGTATCTATTAAATAGATATGTAGCATTGTCTCATGTACACCAGTAGAGGGGGGGAGTGTTGTCACTGACGCGGTACAGGTCGGAGGTGCTCCCGCGCTGCTGCTGATCTGGTGTAGTGGTGAGCCAGTGATAGTGTTCTCAGTATTATTTAAGAGTGCGTAGTGTCTGTGGGTCCATACACTATACCCAGTAATCACCTGTTTTATAGAGGTTGATTTTATAGAAATTATGCTATGAATTAACCTCACTTTTACCAAATTTGTAATAACAGCTCTTAGATTGCCAAAACTGATAGAGTTTTTAGGGAGAGAATGATGTACCTCTTTACATTCTGGCCCAAGAACGTACGCAATCGTTTCAGTCTCCTTTATATATTACAAATGGGTTCCCCACTTCTAATATATAAGGAAGTGTCTTATCACTAGGTTCCCTCTATCTACCCTCCTGTGTGCGGGATACAGCGTATCCCGCATCTATTTAACATGAGATTTAAAATAGAACCCAATAGATTGTGCACTGTCAGCACGCTAGCCACTGTGTTATTAGTAAAAATATTCCCAACGGTTTTCGTTTATTTTACCTAAGCCATATGTAAAATCCTCTTACTTAAGTTAGCGAAGGGAATTAATCCACGTTTCCACCGGAACCCATTTAGCGAGAGTTTATCGCTGCGTATATCCTGCGACCTTTTCTATACTTTAATGAAAGAATGTATAAGATATTTCTTTATTCATTTTTAAGTTTTCTTTTTAAGAAAATCATATTATGAAGTCTTACAAATAGAGCTTTAGAAAAAAAAATAATAGTCCAGCTTATTACCAGTCTACATCAAATATAGTAATGGTTGATAGTTAAAAAGCGAACTCCACTGCATTCTTTCCAATTTATACACTGTATGAAAATCAGAGTTGAATTTTATTTTGGGAAAAAAGGAATATTTGAACGTTTTAGGTAAAAAAAGTTATGACTCTAAAAGGCTTCTTTCGCCAAAAGGGAGCAAAGAAAAACACACATGCACACAGCTGGGTAGGCAGAAGGAACCTAGTGTAATACACTCCGTTCCCCATTTTCTGGATTCTGGAGGCATTGCGTGTTAAGTGGCAGAACTCAACGCCGCAACCCACAACCAGTCGTTTTTACAGTCACACTTTGTGCCGCTGCGCCACGACTGGCCTCAAGAAAAACAATTTTAATTAATTATAATTTTTATTACTTAACCATTTGTTAGGTGATAGCCAGTAATGCAAAATGTTGTTTTATGGAAATATGTCACCATACTTTTATTAATAATGGTTTATTTTATCCCTAAAGTAGTTTCACAATATCTCTGAAATTCATAAAAGACAGTAGACTGCATGGTTAGAATATAGACAGAAGACCTTTTATAATTTACATTCCAGTATTAAATAAATATATGTAATTATAAATAATTTTCAAAGTCAAATATCGTACTACTGTGTACCATAAAGTTAAAAACAAGTTGACTATTAAAAAAAATACACAATAGTAGTGTGACTACTATTCTACATCTCGCTCATTTGGTGCAACAAAGATGACTGTGTTTGCACTCTTTGATATATTGCTACGTACAAAGTTTCTAAAGACCTTCCCCATTCGTTAAGGTAGTTAACTTGTTTTTTAAAGCAAAATGCAAAATGTTTTCTTTCTTTAGTGTGGTAGTAATATATATTATAGTTAAAATATGTAAAAGTTCATGTAGTTTGTTTACTACTCAGATAGAACGTTTTTTTCACCTTTTGCCTCGCTCACAGTCTGCAAAACATGCTATCAGAGAAATATTTAATGATATTTCATATATTTGCTTTGCTATTTTTATTTAAAAGACAAGGATTAAAAAAACAAACGAGAATTCGGTACACCTTTTAGTAAGTGATCACCGCCGCCCACGATCTAGTGGAACACCAAAGGAGCTAGAGATGCGTTGCCGAGCTTCAAGGTGGAGTCAGACGAAGATGACGAAAGACTTTTTGAATGTATCCATCATATCGTCCTGGAAACACTGCCGCAGATTCCTCTTTAATCATGAACCAAAATTCACCTGGCAAAACCGCAGTGCAGCACATACATATAAACAAAAGTTACTTTACAGTACCCAGACTACGTAACCACTATAACGTCGCTTTAATTACTACGCTTAGCGACAATATATTGCTCTCTGTGAATAGAGATAGTAGTAATTAAACTGTATTTATGTAATCAAATGTTGACTGGAGTTTATTTGGTTGTTTACTCTGGGGAAACGGTTTTCCTTTCATGTTATACCTAATTTTCTGTATGGGCTGTTGGTATCGTGTTAAGGACATTGTTTGCTTTAAGATTATGATGGAAACATGGGAACCTAGTATTAAGACACTTGGTTCCCATTAAGATACTTCCGTTTCGCACTTTCCACCGTATTTGATTAGAGGCATTGCGTTTTGAATGGCGGGACTGAACTCCGTTTTTTGCCTCGTTACCAGAACAATGAAACGAAAATATATTTTATTTCCTCGAGTGGGAATCGAACCTGGAATCTGTCGCGTTTACAGTCGCTCGCTTGTGTCCTCGCATATTTTATGTATTAAAGTTTTAATTATAGCAAGTGTTATGAGACTCTACGTCTTCTCAGTCACTCTCAGTTCTCCGGTTTGCAACCATATTCAGAACATTATATGCTTAATGGCAAAACGCCACGGTACGTCTTGCCAGATCGAGAAATTGAAAGTAATTTTTTGCTTCAAGCGGAACCTAAACCCACAATCGACACGTTAACAGTTTCATGCAGTCCCATTAATCCACGATAGTCTTTCAGATAGATAGTTAGTCCTTCACGATAGTTTTTCAAATAAATGGTTGTACCAGTATACATGATGCAATATGTTATACTAGTAAAAAACTACACTCTACATACTGCAAAGTAAGCAGAGGGAACCTAGCATTAACCGCTTCTCTTAATCTGCTCATATTTCAAGGCATTGCGTGTTGAGTAGCGGAACTCAGCGCCGCGCCTTGTCTTGTTACCAGAGCGATGAAAATGAAAATAATTTAAATGAAAATAATTTATTACTCCGTGTGAGAATTGAACCCACACTCACCGGATTTACCGCCAAATGCTTTACCGCTACGTCGGCTACCTATAAACTAAGTCAACGATGTACCTAGTATTAAAGTATATTATCTTAAGAATATATACCATTTTTATTTGATATAAAACAAGATATAGACAATGAAATAATAATTATATTAACATAACAATAAAAAAGGTAATTTACAAAACGACTCCCACTCGGCAGCGGCGCTTCCTAACGGCATTTTAATTACAGTTTGTATTAGAACTCCGGTCCCTGAAGTAGCGTCATGAATTAAGCAGTTTTACTTGTGATTCGTTTCATAATATTTTTTTTAATCTCTTCACGTTGTACCATGCGTAAAGCGGGGTAAGCAGAGGGAACCTAGAGTTAACTGGTTTTGTTACTCAATTTCTGCCCATTTTTTCGATGTATTGCGTATTATGCAGATTGCTTAAATGGCAGAATTTAACCAAGGAAATGAACATAATTCTTTCTGAAAATGAGTAGAAATTGAACCCATAATCGTCGTCCACAACTGTAATATATTGAAATTATAGGACATATTAACGAATGTCAAGTATAAGTCCTATAGATCAAAGCAGCATTGAAGCCACATTTTGTTTGCCTTAACTTTTAGATATAAAATTTTTAAAAAATCTTTTTCCCGGTTAAGGTTCCCATAGGAATTTAGAAAAGTCAAAGTTGCAAATTGTCCTTAATATAAATTTCCCTTTTATACTTAACCTTATGTACACTAAACAGATTTATTTTAATCTAAAAGTTTTCCGACATAACCAGATTCTCATTTAGCTGATAAAATGGTCTCTACTATTGACAACTGGGATGTACGGAGCTCAAGTAATGTGGGTTTAATTAGGAACTTGCGGTCGGTAGTGGTAGATGCCATGTTCCAGTTGTTCCGCTAATTTACGATATATTAGTCGAGGAGAATGTTTTATTTTATATATTGGCAGTGTATTTATCCTTTTTAGCATTTTTTAAATTAATTTTAATAGTTTTCTTCTTTTTAGTTCCTAACATTTTGTGAGCAAGTCTAGCGAGGATGTCACGGTATGAGAATCAAAAAAAAAGTGCTCAGCTGGTTTGGGCACGTCTAACGAATGAGTGATGAAAGATGGCAAAAAAAATTTATGATGGAAAAATAAGTGGCAAGAGAGGTAGGGGGAGACCTCGCTTGACCTTCGAACAGTATCAAATATACTGTGGCAAGGTCACGTAAAGCATGAGTGTGCAAGCCAGTGTTAATTTGAAGAATGCCTATTTGAATAAAAAGTAATTTGAATTTGAAATTTTTATTAAATCTGATGACCGAATGTTGAGTCAGAAATTGATAAAATTCTGAGTTCAATTTTAACGAAATCCAATTCGACTGAATAAACTAAAGGATAACTAATTGATATTAAAAAGATGAATCGGAATTAAATGCTTATATAATAAAATAAAAGTATTTTATATAATGAAAGTAGTAAATTTTTGCTTAATTCATTTTATAATACCTTTTCATAGTAAGTAAAAACGTAATTTTCCAAAATAAAGTAAAATGTAAAATACGTTAGGTAGCAAAAGCCCCCCCCCCCCCAGCCTCATGGGCCAATCTGACTCAATTTCCAGGGGGTGCCTGGCTTCCAGTGGTCTATGATGCTTATTGACAATGATTTAAAATCACATCATTTAAAATGCAAATATTTACCTGTAGCTATGTGTTTATTTGCAAATTTAATAATTTCTCTGTCAAAATAAAATAAAGCAATTTAGTAAAAAAAATCACCAAGCATTAAAACTTTACATATAAAGACCACCTCAAAGCTAAAGTTAAGCTTTTGCTTTGAGCTGGTCTTTATATGTAAAGATTTTTTTATTTTATTTTTGTTAATAAAAAAAAATATTGGGCCCCAGACTATTCTGGGGTGAGCGCGATTCCTTTAGCTCGTCAGACTGAACCTTGATGACTTACAGAATCACCAAGACCTTCTTGTATTGACTCCTACTTTGAATTTCATTTATGTTTAATTTTCAATGACATCTACATATCAAGCTGACTTTGACTTGTTTGACTTGAGTTGAAAAATAAATAAGAAACGCAAAACGCTCTGGATATTCCAAAGATATTTAGGATTATATAATAAACGTGGCAATAAAGACTCAGAAGTAAACAAATTTTATTACATAAAGTATTGTTGTTTACGCGGTTTGTTCGCCGGTTGTCTGGTGTACAAACAATATTATTATCCTTTCTATGAATTATAACGATGCTGAGAATGTTCCGTTGTTTTTCTTATCTTATATTTTTAGGTTAAACAGGGTTAATATACTAGGGTAGTTTATCTTGAAATATATTTAGTATTTTTAATTTCTCAGTCAAAATTTTAAATAAGTTTTAAATAAGGAAATTGAAAGACATTAATTAGTACTTCGATTTAAATTATGTGTATGTTATCAACTTCTTATATTAAAGAATAATAAAATTAAGCTTATATTTTTTCTCAGGTTCATGCGTCTAGCATGGGAGGTAGTGGAAGACTAGTGTTAAGACACTCCGCTTCCCACTTTCCGCCAAATTCTGAAGGTATTGCGTGTTGAGTAGTGAAGCTCAATATTACGCTTTACTTCGAGACTAGACTAAAGAAGTCAAAATATTAAATATTTTATTTCCTCGTTTTGTTGCGTTTACAGTCACATCCTTATAGCCTCTACGCTTACACTTACCAACATATTATTTTTTTATTTACTGGAATATTTGTAAAAATTAGAATTATGTACGAAGTAGGTAACATAAATAAGTTGTAATAGCGTATAGGATTTCGTCGTAGCTCAACGAGAACGTATGGCTTAGTGGTCAGTGATTGGACGGTTTCCAAGAGCGGTCTGAAATCCCGTCACGTTAATTATTTTTTCTATCCTAAATGTGGAATAACACTTTGAAAATGTAAAAAATAGTGAAGTAGATTTTTTTTAAACACATTGTTTGAATATATATATTATTGCTAGTTAGAAATTGCTAGCTGCGTTGCAATTCAAGTTTCAAGTGTTGTGGCCCATAACTTCCTTTATATAATTTTTTTTCATAAAGCTGTTCCTGTAGGATTTAAAAAATATATCTCTATAAGCACTACAAAAATAATTTATATATCAGGCAAAAAAATAGTTATTTTTCTTGGCCATTCATTCACAGTACTCCTATATACACCAATAACTTGTGAATAGCAAGGTAGGCTGAGGGAACTTATTGTTAACCTAACTGAACTATTTTTTTTTATGAAAAAAGGACAAAGCCAACGAGCGTGCGGGTCACCTGATGGTAATGTATGTGATTACCGCCGCCCACGACCCCGTGCAACACCAGAGGAGCCACAGGAGCGTTGCCGGCCTTCAAGATGGATTGGGCGCCGGAGCCCGGCATTACCTAATGTGAATTCCGCCATTGTTGGCGACGTGACTCTACCACACGTACTTTAGTCACCTCTTACGACACCACCAGTACCAAGATAATCCTATTCTAGGCCGAGATCACACGGCATAAAAATCCAATCAAATTAAAATGAGACCACATGGAAAGCATTAGCTTTCAAGAAAAAAAATATCATCAACATCGGTCCACCCAGTCCAACGTTCTGAAGTAACAAACATAAAATAATACAGTTGAATTGAGAATCCTTTTTCAGAAATCAGTAAAAAAACCTCGTTTATGCTTTCTAAGCCAAATAAACAGCCTCTTACTTCATAGGATTTTCCAAAATAAGCTGGGCACCACGCCCGATAATTTCACGCGCTATTAAAATTTATGAACGGGCCTGTTTACAGACGAAAAAAAAATGACCTTTGTAGCCCTGAAACGCGGTTGGTGATAAAAAAGTCTATTTCAGAAAACTTATTATACCTTTCGATGTAAAGGGGACGCCACGTAAGAATTATTTTCACGAATAAAAATGCTTTCATTTTCTTATCGTTGGATAGCAAATATATGTATTTAAAGCGCTATCGAATATGTTATAAGATATATTTATAGAATAGAAGATAGAAACTCAAAGTATTTTCAATTCCCGCCCTATAATATTTTTTTTTTTTGCTTTGGTGTCGAGGCAAAACGCGGCGTTGAGTTTCGCAACTCAACACGCAATGCCTAAAGAGTTCGGCGAAAAATGGAATGTGGTAAATCACTCCACATTACGCTCCCAATGAAAAAAAAATGAGAAAAGGAAAGGATGATTCAACACGGGATCTCTGTCGTCGATCGTCTGATCTGATTACCTTATTATACGAGGGAGACAGCGTGGAGCTAAAAAATATTTTAGTAGATAAAAAATAAATTACAGCCGACCAGTATTTTTAGCAGCTTACAAATCATTAGCTGTAGTCTTTGCAATTTAAAAAAAAATAACGTCATTATTGACATTTCAATAATTTTACATGTGAAGTTTCGAATTTTTCTTTATGAAAGTTTATTTTTGAAGCTATTAGAATATCATCAATTAAAATTTATTTATATTTGTATATATTTATGTGTTACAAATCAATTCGTCCTACTGGTATTATTTTAATAAACACTTATAATATTATAATTCTTCAATTATAATCAAGTAAGTCGATTAGTAATTAATTATTTTCTCAATTTATTATTATACTAAAATTTGGACTGAAAGTTATTCACAGATTTTCTTTTTAAAAGATATTTATATATAAACTACATTATATTACTTATTGCCAATGCAAAATATTCAGTTCAACTAAAAATAAAACCTGCCAAATTCGTAATAAAAAGAAAAATAAGATCTTTCTGCTTAATTCTCTTTTGTGAGGCAGGCGCAGGAGCACAAGTAGTGGGTTCGATTCCTGCTCGAGGAAATGAAATATTTAATATTTTAATTTAAAGCAAAGGGTAACCTTAAGTTTCGTCACTACGAAACCAGCCAGACGTCCCGGTTTTTAGCCCATAATTTAAATGTCCCGAGCGGAGCAGCTGTTCGGGAATTATTCTACGCCCTTTGAAAGTTCTTTGTTAATTACTTTAAATATTCCAAAGATAAAAGTCCCACTTTTCCACGAGACAAAATCTAGCTTAAAGGCCGGCAACGCACCTGTAGCTCCTCTGGTGTTGCACGGGGTCGTGGCGTGGCGGCGGTAATCACTTACCATCAGGTGACCCGAACGCTCGTTTTTGCCTTGTCCTTTTCCATAAAAAAAGCAAGGTTCTTCTGGCAAATCTCTCCAGAATTCGGCGGAAATTGGGGAGTACAATGTCTTAACATAAGGCTCTCTCTTTCTACCCTGCTACATATGGAATGTAACAGAAAGCTAAAAAGCGAAAGCATTTTATAGATATAGATAACATATATTTTAATTATTTCCTATAATTCGCAGGAAAATTTAACTAAACTACCTAAAACGGCTATGCTAAACGTTCTCCGCTCGATGTTCGGCGTGTGCAGCAGTTCAGCAGAGAAGGGGGAGGTCCATGACATGATACGCAAAGTGTTCGGCAGCGAGTTGGTGATGAAAGACAATAGTGACAAACATAATCAGTAAGTAATTAGACAATAATGATAAACATAATTAACTAGTTTGAAGCCAGTCGTGGCGCAGGGGATCAAACTCTCTCTCTCCCACCACCAGTGCATCACGTTTATTGTTATAACGCGACTGGTTGTGGGTTCGATCCCCATTGAAATATTTACTTAAATTTACTTTTCCATTTCTCGGTGATAAGTTCCGCCACTCAACAAGCAATGCCTCCAGAACTCGGAACTCGGAAAGTGGGGAACAGTGTGTTGTAACACTAGGTTCCCTCTGCCTACCCTGCTGTGTGCGGTATACAGCGTGAAGCTGATTATTTTTATTAGTAATCAATCATCACCATCACTGTATCACTAGCATAGTTGACTATGGATTAGATTGTTCATTGAATAGGTACTTATAAAAAAAAATATTTTTCTTTACCCCTACCGTTCTGGATGGATAAAGGATTCTAACGGAAACTGACAAACATGCAACACGTCTTAAATGGATGGATGTGGAAAGGAAGTGCCTTATTGAGGACATGTTGACATTAGGTTCCCTCTGCCTACTCTGTTACATGTGGGATACAGCTAAAAAAAAAGCTAAAAAAGAAGCTTAAAAACAAACAGAAAATAACAGATAATCAGTATAATAACTTATATTTATTTCTTACTGTATATGTAAGTAAAGTCTATGCCGTTTATTCCTTTCAGGAGGACTAAGTACGTTACTCACGTGAGAGACAATCTATCTAAAATTCTAGACAGTAAAGTGGCCAGTCATAAACCAAAATCTATGAAGAAACATGGCCCAATAACAACCGAGGTTTTTGTAATATTTTTTCCTATATTCAAATGTTGACGTATTCATGTATAATATAGACGCCATTATGTCGATAGGCGTGATTCATATTTAAAAAATGTTTTAGCTTCACACTTTATCCCATAGCCAATAAATACGTAAACACTACTATACATATAAGTATTTTCAGGTTGCGAGTTAAAGCGGCATAGGGTGGACAGAGAGATCCGAGACACTCCGTTCTCTGAATTTTTGTGGGGCCAACCCACAACCAGACCCGATGCTGTACCATTTGCCACGATGGCCTATTACACGTTTTTGTTAACACAACAATTTTTTATTTTTATTTTAAAATATTTCAACAGAATGCTGAATCGTTGGATGACAGACCTGGACGTATTGGACCTAGAATCGTAGTTTTTGATGCCACAACCGGTAAGGATACTTTTCTAAAGCTCTTGTTTGTACATTCAGTTATAAAAGTTTTTGGTTGATTTTAAAATCATTTTAACAACAAAAAATATTTTTTACAAAAATCTAAATATATTTTTAGCTTTGCGCTGTATCCCGCACACTGTAGGCAGAGAACCTGGGAACCTAGTATTATGACACTCCGTTCCCATTATTAACATACTTCCCTACTTTCCAGCGAATTCTGGAGACATTGCGTGTTGAGTGGCGCAGAAGAAAAAACTCACTCAAAGAAATGAAATATTTAATATTTTCATTTTCTTTCTCTGGTAACGAGGCATGCTCGGCGTTGGGTCCCGCCACTACACACACAGTGTGTTAATGGAAATAGAGTGTCTTAACTGTAGATTCCCAGGTTCTGCCTATCCTGCTATATGCGAGATACAGCGTGAAACTAAAAAAAAATTAAACTGTTTACGTTTGAAACGATTCTATATATAAATTTTGTAATAAATCTATTGAGGCACTATCACTAATTAGATACACCAAACGTCTATTTATTTAGTAATATTGATTATTATAATGAGTACTTAAGACTATTACAATAATATTAGAAGCTATTAAAATGAAATATTATCAATTAAGCCATATTACATTTTGAAATACTAGGAAGTAAAATAATCTTAGTGCCATGGAAATTAAGATATCTAATTATTCATATAATACATTAAAATGTTGGTATATAACGTAAATTACGGTAAAATTAAAGTATATGTAACATATGACCTATATTAAAAACGCACCCATATAATATTAAGTAACGTATACAACGTTGAAAGTAACAGGATTCAAACCTGTGGCTCTTGGATTTAAATTCTCTGTATACCAGAAACTGAAAGTAAAAAAAAATCAAATCTATATGTATGGACGTGTACATGCTTAGAGTACCTTAAAATTGACAATGAAGTTGGTTAGACCATTTTTACAATGACAATCGTTTGAAATATAAACACTTCTAAAGTGGTAAAATGTGTGCCCGATTCTCACTTGGCTACTTTCTTTAGATAATCATTAATTATATTATCATCATTTATATTTTTAGAAAACCTACAACAAATTTAATTTTAATTTTTTTAAATTTAATTTGTCGTGGCCGGTCGTGGCGCAGCGGCACGAGGTGTGACTGCAAAACCGACTGGCTGTGGGTTCGATCCCCACTCGAGGAGATGAAATATTTACTTAAATTTATATTTCCATTTCTTCGCTCTGGTGTCGAGG